>JASAMX010021415.1:0-12538 GCA_030248175.1 Microlaimidae sp. YZB2_3
GACCTTTGGGCAAACCCCGTAGCGGTTGCTGAGCTCCTCCGGGAGTGGGAAGAGGGGGTGAGCAAGGCGAGAGGCGTGCCGGACGGACCACACCAGGGTTGATGGAAACCCTGGAAACTGGCAAACTCAACAACAACAACAAAAATTCATTTTACTAAATCTTAATATCTAATCTCAACAAAAACATACTTGTATTTAGGGTTCACTAAAATGAAAAAAACAACAATAGAGTGAAACATTTCAGAGTAAATTTTAAAAAGAGTTTAGTTTTTAGCAATTTAGAATTCTTTAAATAAAGTGCACTGCCGCGATTGTGCTAAATCGTTAAATTAAAAAAATCCTTATTGAAGTAAACTAACCACGTATAAACTTAAATTAAAAACCATAAAGTCCAAAGACTTTTAATAACAAAAAATCACTTGCTAGCAATAAAATCTTAAATTATACTTTTGGGAAAATATTAATTAAATCCAGAAATATTTATTTTATCAGACACTTCTACTTCTAGAAAATAATGTAAACATTTTTAAATTAAAACAGTTACCTGTACACGTGGATTTTGGCAATTTCTCATCATTGAGAGCGCAACCTTCTGCCACCAAATTTTCTTTTTCTTCTTTTGGCATATTCTAAGAGTCTATAATATAGATTTTTTAACGAGCGTTATAAAAAAACTACTGCAATGGTGTTAGATGCAATCGCGACTATAAAGGTCAGGGGAATTATTGTTAATAATCCAAAATATTTAAGGTAAAGTTTTAATGGTTTTTTTTTAAATCTTGGTGCTGTGCCTGATAATCATAGGTGTTTTGGGGGGGACAGAGGGGTCCACCTCCCCCTCTTGAGCCAAAGTTTTGGATCCCCCTAAAAAAATCCAGGGCTCCCCCCTCCCCTTCCTCAAAGCTCGAGAGCGGTCCAGTCTGACCCCCTCCCCCCCCTCTCCCGATCAATTTGGAAGTATATTTCTTTTTTTACTGTCAAAAATTCGATTCTTTAGTTAAAAACACTGTTTAAAACTTTTTAGGCCTAAATAGGCGGTTTCAGTACATAAAATTCAATATTAGACCTAAAACAGTCAAATTATTAAGTTAAAAAATGGACCCCCTAACCCCCCCCCCCCAATTTGAAATCTCGCACCTGGGGGTCGACCCCCACCATAAAAAGCGGGGGGGGTCCTGAACCCCCCCCCTCCTCCTCCCCTAAAAAATTTTGGCCTTCCACCCGGGGGTGGACCCCCCTAGCGGACCCGATCAAAAACACCTATGCTGATAATAAGGGGCACCTATGCTGATAATAAGGGGTAGGACTCCCTCCCCCCTTAGACTTTAAGGCCAACCCCTCTCGCTCTCCCCTTCAGCTTCCTTCCTCCTAAGATGACTAATTTTGGTGTATAGGTAAGTAAACAAAAAAGAACACTTTTTGGTACCCCCCCGCTCAAAAAAATTTATTAAAGCCTTCAGCCAGAGACGTAACTAGAGGGATGGCGGGGGGGAGGGCGGCCCTCTCATAGATGAACAAGGGGAGGTAGAATGGGGTCCACCTCCACGCCCTAGCCTCGAAATTTTGGCCCCCCCATACATGGAGAAGTTGGTCCGGAGTGGGGGGGTTAAACCTCAAATTAGGGGGGTTAAAATCCAAGAAACGCAAAATACCCATATCGTTTTTTTTTAGAGTGCATTTTACCCATATCGTTTTTCTATTTTAAAGGAAAAATAGGTAAAAAAAACGCTAATTTTAGGTCAAAAGCCTTTTTTATTGCATTTTTAAGCTTTTTATTGCTTAAAACATTCATTTTGACCTTCAAACTTTAGTTTGGAGGCAGTTAGAAGTCATTTTAAAGACTGTTTTTTTTTCATTTTTCCAAAATTGGGGGGTTAACCTTTTCTCCCCAAATTTTGAGAAAGGGGTTAAACCCCCTTTCTCAGAATTTGGGGGGGTTGGTTAAACCCCCTAACCCCCCGTGCCCATGTATGCCCCTCCTAGAAAAAAATCCAGGGGGCCCCCCTCCCCTCAAATTTTCGAATTTTTTACCCCTGACCCCCCTCTGGATTTTGAAATCTGACCCTCTTCTCTCCCATTCTGAGAAAATTTGGGTAGGGGTAAAACCCGGACCACCCAGACGGACTGACGGAAATCAAAGGGGTAAAACCCGGACCGCCGGACCGTCGAAAAACGCAAATATCTCAATAAATACTGCATAAAATTATGAAGTAAACACATTAAATTGATGCTTATGGCATTCTACTAAATATGTAACAGGTTTTAAAAGTTTGTTTTTTATATTTAAAAAAATAAAATCTTCCGGGTTTTTAGTTCGCATGACCAAGTTTTTAAGTGTGCAATTTTTCCAATTTCGAAGTACATTGGCTCAATCGAAACATTTATTTACAATAATTAGCTACAATTCTATTTCTATATAATAAACTATGTTTATGGTTAAATGATCTGTAAAATACAGATTTATTAAATGGTTTCTAAATACACCTTAAATAAAGACTTGAGGATCTACTGTCCAGTTTTTAATTTGAATACAAAAAAAACGGCCGCGCGTTCAAACAATAAAAAATACCGCGTATTTAAAATTTTATTTCAATTTATATTGCAAACGAAATATTACTTCCATCATGAGTTTTGCAAAAGAAGCACTGGCAGTATAATACAGAATTATATTTATATACAGTTTTAATTTCAAAAAGTTTAATTTTAATTTATGGAACATATTTAATTTTACTAATTCATGGAAAATAAACTTTCGGTAACTGTAAGGTAAGGTAAGTAACTTTCGGTAAATAAAATAAATAAACTTACGGTTAAGTGTGTCAACAAATACCCGCGTCAAGGAAACCGGGAAGATTTTAATTTTTTTAATATAAACAAAAACACAAAAATAAGCAAATAAACGTGAAGCTCGTGATCAGGAGATTGCAAAAATATCTTTATTTTTTATAGAGCTTATGTATTTCTTGAGATATTTGCGTTTTTAGACGGTCCGTCAGTCCGGGTTTTACCCCATCGATTTCCGTCAGTCCGTCCGGGTGGTCCGGCTTTTACCCTGTCTGGAAAATTTTAAGTACTTTTTATACTAAATTTTCTTCCAAAAACAGAAAATTTAGGAGGGGGGTACATAATGAACCAATAGGATTGTTTTGTTTTCTGTGCAGTACTTATTACTTATAAAAAATATTGTACTAACTTTGAAATAATATTAGCATTAGGCAAGATAAATAGCGAGATATATGTATGTATACTATAGAAAGTGACCGCTTAGTGGAGCGAAGTGGAAAAAAATTCTTGGTTTTTGGGGGTCAATTGTGGTACTAAAATTATTTTATTTTATAAAAGTATTTTAAAATTATTTTTAAAATATAGGCGCCGAGCGATTAGCGAGGCGCTAGCGAGAGGCGGCGTGAACGCATGCTAAAGGTTTTTTTCAAAAAAAAAAAGCATTTTAATTCAAATAAAATTTATTTTAACATCAAAACTAATTAGAAAATTCATATTTCATTAGTTTTTAGCTATTTTTATGAATACCTATTGTCATTTTTGCTTAAAGACCGCATAAAAGCGAAAGCCAGCGGGAAGACATGCGCGAAAGCATGCCAACTTCCTCGCGGTGAATTTGGCATGTTTTTCTGGCATGTTTTTGCAGGTTTTTGCATGTTTTAGCAAAGTTATGTTCATTTAAAGATTTATACTTGAATTCAAGGCATAAAAACCTAATATTTATAAAAAACACAACTATTTTCACTTATTTATGCATCAAAAAATTTTACTTTTAGTTTAATTTGGTTTTAATTATATTATTTTACAGCATGTTTTTGCAGGTTTTTGCATGTTTTTAAAGTTTACATGTTTACACCAAAAATATATAATATTACGAAAAATGTGCAACTCCTATATAAAAAAGTACAGAAAAGGTGGCCTTTATAATGGGCCTCTCCATTTAAATGACACTCTCCACTATTATGGCATAGTAGCCATTTTAATGCGGCGAGTTAAAATGGAGAGGAAGCCATTATAATAGCCATTTATTGATTAAATTTCACTTCATATATACTCACAAGTGTAATATTGTCCGGGCCGCACGAGTTTTCCCGTGTTGGTTTAATTCTGTCCAACACGGTAAAACTCGTGCGGCCCGGACAGTATTGCACTTGTATATATAAAGTGAAATTAAATGAATAAATGGCTAATATAATGGCTTCCTCTCCATTTTAACTCGCCGAATTAAAATGACTACTATGCCATTATAGTGGAGAGTGTCATTTAAATGGAGAGGCTCATTATAAAGGCCACCTTTTCTGTACTTTTTTATATAGGAGTTGCACATTTTTCGTTATATTATATATTTTTGTTTACACTAGAATTTGCAAAAAAAAAAACAAATGCAACAACAAAAATTAATAGAATCTAACATTTTTAACAATAAATAATTTTATTTTAATTCTATATTATTTTAATTTAGAAAATTTTAATGCAAGTTTTTGATTTTTTTAGCATAAAGTCCAGTCATGGACCACTATTTGTCCAGCCATGGAGTGTTGTTCCAGCATGGGTTTGGGGACTTTAGAGCCGAGGGACTTTAGAGCCGGGACTTTAGAGCCGGACCTGGGGACTTTAGAGCCGCAGCAGGGACTTTAGAGCCGAAATGAAAAATGCGTTTGCAAACAATAGTAAAACAACATACAAGTAATTTTAAAACATTTACATAACAAATGGAGCTAATTATGCAATGCGGTAATCTCATTATGCGGGATAAATATGCTTTGGGTTTTCTATTGTATATACAAAAGATGACAATCTATAAGGATTTGGCGGGAAAAGAAACTTATTAACTTCCAATTATTGATAAACCAATCTTGAGCAAAAACATGGTTTAGATTCGTGCTTTGATTTGTTTGATAAAAGATTTTTCATGTGAATATAGGGCATGGTTAAGGGTTAAGATTCACGGTTTTTGGTTTTTAAATTGAAACATTTGTTATGATAAATATCAAAGATGTTTTATTTTAGAAAATGTTGCAATAAAAATTTAAGACAAAAAAAACTATTATTTTTTCTAAGCCTGAGCGAAACCTACAAATCAAGATAAAAATCTAAAAAAAGCTTTAAAACTATTGAAATTCCTTTAGTTTATTGCTTAAATTAAAAAAAATATTTATTTCATATGATATTATGCCGAAAATATTCTTTCCGGACACCAAAAGGTTATAAAAGTATTGTAGAAAGCTTTAAAAACTTTTACAACTTAAAATTTGGCTAATTTCAGTGATATATTGTATGAAAATGACGTAATTTAACCAACTTTGACAAAATTTGTTCGGCTCTAAAGTCCCTTAATTTTTTATGAATTTTCTGAACACAAAAGTTACGTTACGGCTCCAAAGTCCCTCCAATACGGCTCTAAAGTCCCACACTGCGGCTTGAGTGGGAAGCGAACCCTCGGCTCTAAAGTCCCCTCGCTCCGGCTCTAAAGTCCCGTTACCCTTCAATAATCGCTTTTTTTCCCCTCGCCGCTGTCCCCTCCCCTGCTCTCGCGTGCCCCGCGCAGCAAACCCAAAAACACTCGCGCTTTCTCCGCGCGTTTTGGAGGCTCTTTTTTTTTTGGTTGCCTGGCCGGGGCACGGCGCGGTTGGGAGGGCCGGGTTTTTTTTATTTTTTGGCGCGAGACACGGTGGGGGGGGACACCGCCGCGGAGCGCGCGCTTCCTCCTGCCCGCCGCGAGGAGGAAACCAAACCAAACCCAGCATGTTTTCAAAAAACAGGAAGTTGGCATGTCAAAAAAAGAAGTTGGCATGTTAAAAAAAGGAAGTTGCCATGTCTTAGCTCGCCTGCAATTAGACGCTCGATTTGAGACATTTTTATAAAAATCAATAAAACAAGTGTTCAGCGCCGCCGAACGGGCTTATTTGAAAACTCTTGCCAGATTTTTAATTAAATTCTATAAATAGCGACGTAATATAACTGTCTCTCTCGTTGTCTGTGTGTGTGTGTGTGTGTGTGTGTGTGTGTGTGTGTGTGTGTGTGTGTGTGTGTGTGTGTGCGTGCGTGCGTGCGTGCGTGCGTGCGTGTGTGCGTGCGTGCGTGCGTGCGTGCGTGCGTGCGTGCGTGCGTGCGTGCGTGCGTGCGTGCGTGCGTGCGTGCGTGCGTGTGTGTGTGTGTGTTTGTGTATGTAGATGTATGTATGTATATGTGTGCGTATGTGTTACCTAACTCTTTCTCCAACCACTTTTATTGTTTAAGTTTGTCTTGATCTTAATAGTTTTCTTTTATTGACTTATTTGCTACTAAACATTACAGCAGGGTAACTGACTTAAATTCAGCCAACCTTAATTTCGGCCACTGGCTGTTATTTTTGTTACGCGCATAGTTATGAAATGAACTGCATTTGGCTACATAGATGAAATTGCAATTTATCTAGCCATACGCAGTTTTTTTTCATATTTTTTGCTCATGAAAAAAATAACAGCTGGTGGCCGAAATTAAGGCTGGCCGAATTTAAGTCGGTTACTCTAAAACAAAATTACTACGTCACTGGAGTTTCGTTAATATAATGTGCGTGTGGTTCTATAATAAATGCAACATGCTAATATATTTGCATATATTATTATATTATATATTACGAAAATAAAATTTTTAAATAAAAGTTGATTTGTATTTGTAAGATTTAAAATAAAGTGGAATGGAGGGAACGACTTTAGCCACTTACAAGATTTCAAAATAGACTCATAAATAAGCAAATTTTCACATACAATAAAAAAATTAATGCGAAAATTATATCAGTGTGCAGTTATTATTCCAATTTACAGTTTATACTCGATCACTGATATGACTTTTGTATAGATCGATTTGTTGGTGATCACTTAATTTTGTTGTCAATTCTTTACACATTATTTTGTTAAAAGTGTGGTATTTCTCAGCTTTTTCCCTAAAAATGTTTTTATTAATTTTTTTTAGTAACTAAATTTAAAGTTTATTCATAAAAATAACATGTAGTTGTAGTAAACATAACCATAGTAATTCAGAATATGTTTCACAAAAAATAAGTTAATAGAAAAAAACTCAGTGCTCAAAAACCAATAAATTATAATAATCATTACTAAAGCCAGCCGGTATCAGTAAACTAGTAATGTCCCTACAAACCAATATCATACTTTGGAGCTTCCGCCATTTAAAACTGAGAGACCTCCGGAGCTGCAGAGCTTCACCCTTTAAATGAGCGATTTGAAATATATTTAATATATTCTATCCAAATTTTTGTAATATTTAATAAGTTTTACAAAACTTTAGTTTACAAAAAATTTTTTAAAAAAATATTCTATGAAATTACTATTTACTTATTCACGAAACTCTATACCGCAGAGCTCCAGAGCTCCACAGTCTCTGCTACTGCGGAGCTCCGAAAAGGGGAGCTCCGCTCTAAGCTTTTTCTCTAGAAACATCTCTATTATAAACTTTTTTTCACAACAATTCAATTTTCAAGTAAAATCGAACACATGAAACGTTTATAAGGTTTATGCTTTTATGTTGTTTTTTTTTGTAAAACAGTTATCCAAGAAAAAACATAAAAACTAAAATATTTGAGATGTTTTTTAATAGACCCTTATGGTGGCGCTCTACACTAACCATTGGAAGTTTGAAATACACACATATACAAATCGAGCGTCTAAAGTCAGGTGATAAAACATGCTATAAATGGTTATTGTATATTAAACTAAATACTAGTGAATTAAACTAAACAAAAAAAAATATTTCTATAATATGTTTCCTGCAAAAATATGCTGCAATATTTATGTTTTTATTGTTTTAGTGTATTTTTATACAAATATTTGAATAAATTCTAAAACTTTGAAAACATGGAAAAACATGCTAGAATTAATTAAGCTGTGAAATGATAGATTTAAAATCGAATTCAAATAAAAATTAAATTATTTTGTGTTTAAATGGGTTATTATATTTGCATTTAAGTGTTTTATATGACTAAAATTTAATTGTTTAACTATAAACGTGTAAAACTTTTTTAACATGCAAAAACATGCAAAAACATGCCAGAAACAAGCCGTAAAATAACACAATTAAAATCAAAATAAACTAAAAAAAATTTGTGTTATGTGTAAATAGGCTGATATATTGGCATTTCTGTGTTTTATTTAATTAAAATGCAATTGTTAACCCACAAACGTGAGGAAATTTCTAAAACATGCTGAAAACATGCAAAAACCTGCAAAAACATGTCAGAAAAACATGCCAACTTCCTTGCGCCGGCGTCATCGTAGGTCAAAAATGGCGTCATAATTTTAGGGTACTTTTTCATTTTTTGGCGGGGGGGGGGGCAATAAAACGGGGGGGGGGTAGGGGGGGGGGGCAATAAAACGGGGGGGGGGCAAATCCTCAAATAAAAAGGGGGGGGGGCATTTCCAGACCGTGCACAGGTCTGAATTTTTATAAATTTATTAATAGTAAAATTAAAACAAAACAAACTATCCCACCAATTAAAAGAGAAGACAAGACTTTTGTTATAACTGGAGTGTGAAAAAGTTAAACTGTTTGGAAATTGCTTTGCTTCCGTTTTACTGATGATGATGACACCTTACCAAATTTTAATCCACCAAATATAGGGAAGTTGGACAACATAGTATTTACAACAATAAAAAGATATTCAAAGCCCTAAAAAAGCTCCTAAACAAATTGTCTCAAACCAGGGGGCAGGGAGGGGCTGCCGCACCCCCCCCCTTCCCCAAAATGGTCGGACGGGGGGAAAATAAGGATAGTGGTTGGGTGGGGGGGGGGCGGCCGCCCCCACTCCAAAAAAAATAGTCGCCAGATAGTAAAATCAGACCTGTGCACGGCCCCCCCCCCCCTCGAGTTTTATTGGGGGGCCAATTCCAAAACAGGGGGCACAGTAGCGGTAGCGGCAACTTTTTCGAAATGAGGGGCAATAAAACGAGTGGCAAGCAGGGGAGAAAGAAAAAAAAAGAGAAAAAAAAAGAAGGGAAACGGGAAAAAAAGGACAAAAAAAAAAGCGAAAATAAGGTAAAAATAGGTCTAAAATAGCTTAAAATACATTGAAATAAGCTAAAAACTTTAAAACATTTGCGATGATGGCGTCATCATAGGTCAGAAATTGCGCTATAATTTTAGGGTACTTTTTTTATTTTTTGGCGGGGGGGGGGGTATAAAACGAGGGGCAAATCCTCCAATAAAACGGGGGGGGGGGCATTTTCAGATCGTGCACAGGTCTGCCAAGGTGTTTATATACCTCATGATATGAAATTCTCTAAACACTGTGAAATCACAGCAAAAAAAGCAAATGAGAGTGATATCATCACTAATTTTTAGAACATTCAATTCAAACTCTAGA
Source organism: Microlaimidae sp. YZB2_3 (assembly GCA_030248175.1). Classification (NCBI taxonomy): domain Eukaryota; kingdom Metazoa; phylum Nematoda; class Chromadorea; order Desmodorida; family Microlaimidae; species Microlaimidae sp. YZB2_3. The sequence continues at coordinate 9,362 of JASAMX010021415.1, forward strand.
AATAATCGGTACAAGTCTCATATGTGTACCAATTATTAATTTGACAGATCGAAAAGTAAAATACGCACATAAGACATTTTTACACCACAAATCAGACGCTTAGACATCATTTTTGAGGTTATTCTTACGAGTAAACTCTTTCGTAAAAAGTTATGAGCCCATTTAAGCCCAAAAATTGTCTATTTCTTGTATGTATAATTTATGTTGTCAAGGAAAAATTTTTATTTAGTTTTTAAATAACTTAAAAATATATTTTTCGGATTGCCCAGTTTGGCAGCTCTGAATATAGTTTAACATTTTTTCTGGTGCCTAGGATTTTTGTATGACAACCAGTTAAAATGGGCTAAATTTCAATTTTGAAAAAAAATCGAAATTCATCAAAAACACATAATCAAATAAAAGTATGTCAAAATACAATTTAGCTTGATTTTTAGGTTTTGCTTAGGCTTAGGATAACTAATATTAGCAAAAATAAGCTTAATTTAGCTTTTAAGCAAAATAAAAAAATTTTGTCCATGTTTTTGGTGGTCCATATGACCAACGAATTTTTAAATTTTTTAGATATTTTTAGATTTTTTTGACTTTTAGCAATGTAAAAATACAATTTTTAATTTATTTGTTGCTTTACAAAATTTTTTTAACAACATAAAGATACAAGTTCCCTACATGTACCAAAATTCTATTTGAGCGATCTCAATCAATAATTGGTACTTGTACCGAAATATCTTCTCAGAGCGTATAAGTCTCATGTTGTTAGACCGATTCTGGGTACAGGTACTAAAGTGTACCAAAATCGATTAGAGATTTCCAAGCTACAAATACTAAATAAAAACATGTTCATAGGTTAATTTTGACCTGAAGATCTCGTTTTTAAACTTTAAAAAATGATTAAACACGATTTTTGATAATATTGGGCAAAATATAGGCAAAAAATGACAATATTTTTTGTTGTGATTAGGTGATTAGGTCATAATGAAGTTTTTGAAAACCGAAAAAACACGGGCGCTTTTTTAAAGCAAAAATTTTTTGCCGACGAAATAGCTGCAATGGGAAATATACTATTTCGCTCGCTTCAAAGCCAAAAAGCGAGGCAAGTTTAATCAAAATTAAAAATTTTGTTCAAAACAAAATTATACCATATCCATATCAACCATCTTATTTTTGTTTTACTTCTCTGATATTTGTCAATTTAATCAGTTAACTAAGGGTAATGGTAAAGAATATGTTTTGAGATATAAACAGTAACACTTTTTGAAGAGTTACTTTGATATTAATGTCGAAGTTGTGGCGCAATGGCAAAACGTAGGTCTTGCATTCTGGGGCCGGTCCACTAAACGCGTGCTGTCTAGGTGCTAAGTTAGCAGGTTGTTTAAAACTTTTGATAATGTTTTAATTTTGCTGTTCTTGCTCAAGATATCTTATGGGACTCTTTTTTTAAATGGGATAAATTAATATTTACAAAGTTTTATGCATATTTTCTCTAAATAAAAGCTAATGAAACCTTAAGAATAGAATAGAATAAGTTTATTTTCGTTACAAATACGGTACAATTGTGTCATAAAACAAATAAAAAATACTAAGAAAAAAAACTATCTAACGAAGGGCAGGTAAAGGTAGTACACTTACTTACCTACCTATATTTAGTATACAAAAACCAATATTGAAAATACAAAATATTTAAAATACAAATTTGTCAAATGAATAGTATTAACAGCAATTAATAATAAAGTTACGTGTTAACATTTTCACAAGCACATATATTATATTTTTATTTTAGATAGGACAGATTTGTGTATTTAAGAAAGTTTTTATTAAGGTTAAAAAATCTTTGTTTAAAATTTTTTTTATTTTTGGAATAACATTTTAAATAACTTTTCATAATTTACTTTATTTAAAAAAGAGTTTTTTTAATATTTAAAAATTAAAAAAAAGTTGTAGCATTCATAATATTATTTGTATACAATACAAAATTGTGTTAAATCATATTTCATTAAAAGGTTTTTAAAAGTTGATAATGAGTTTGCTTTTACAATAATATTTGGTAAACTATTCCAAATCGGGATAACCCTTTCAGCAAAAAAATTACGACAAACATCGAGTTTAAAATTATTTTTATGTTTAAGTTTAAAGCTATTTTTTCGCAATGAATAAGAACAGTAATCATAAGCAAAGATATCATCAAAGCTAATATCGACCATATTATGTACAATTTTATAAACCATTATTAAATCAAGTTTTATTCGTCGCAGCTCCAATGAATCAATAAACAAAACATTTAATCTTGATTTATAATCCGTGAATTGAACATTTAAAACATACCATTTTAGTAAAAAATCTTTGAGGTTTTTCTAGAACAATTATGTCTTTTTTTAAATATGGATTAAAAACTGGCACGTTAGACTCCAATATAAGCCTTACGTATGTTTTGAATGCTCGCATTAAAAAATAAGGATTTTGAGATTTAAAACATTTTAAAATTAAACTTGCTCTAGCATAAGCTTTTGTGGCAATTTCGGAGCAGTGACTTGAAAATTTTAAATCACTGGTTAAAGTAATTCCTAAATCTTTAATTTTATTTACAGTTTCAAGTTCAATATTTGAAATGGCGTATTTCTTTTCAGGAATAGTTTTGTTGCCAATCGAAAAATGTTTACATTTATGAAATGCCACTGAAAGTTGCCACTCAGAAGCCCAATTTTCAAAGTTTTTTAGTGTTTGTTCAAGGTCACCTACGGCACCATTTTTACGCGCTATATAAAATTTACTGTCATCCGCGAACAGTTTGATGCTACAAGTTCCGTGGAGACAGTCTGTAATATCATTTATAAATAACAAAAAAAGAATTGGTCCCAGCACGGACCCTTGGGGAACCCCCGAAAGAACTTTGACTGGTTCGGAAAGCTCATTTCTCACTGCCACAACTTGTGAACGATTCGACAAAAACGATTCTATCCATTTTAGTAATTCGAACTTTATGCCATAACATTCAAGTTTTTTTTAATAATTTTGAGTGGCATACGCTATCGAATGCCTTACAAAAATCAATATATACAGTATCAATGCGGCAATTTTCACTAATTTGTTTAACCCAGTTTTTTAACATAGTTAATAACTGAGTACACGTGGACCGCTTTGCCAAAAAACCGTATTGTTCGTCAGATATTAAGTTCTGATCAT
>JASAMX010021416.1:0-16106 GCA_030248175.1 Microlaimidae sp. YZB2_3
CTCAAAATTTCGGGCCCCCCCCTAGACGAAAATCTAGGGGGCCCCCCTCCCCCCAAATTTTAGAATTTTTTACCCCTGACCCCCCTCTAGATTTTGAAATCTGACCCCCCCTTCCCTCTCGGGAAAATTTTAGGTACCTTTTTTATACTAAATTTTCTTCCAAAAACGTGAATTTTCATCACACATATTCATGCTTTTACACCCTTTTTATACATGAATATGGCTTTTTATTCAATAAAATGTAGTATTATCCTATAAAAAGAACAAGCAATACGTAACTGAACGAAGTACAGGGGACAGTTACGTATTGCTTGTTCTTTTTATAGGATAATACTACATTTTATTGAATAAAAAGCCATATTCATGTATAAAAAGGGTGTAAAAGCATGAATATGTGTGATGAAAATTCACGGTTTTGGAAGAAAATTTAGTCTAAAAAAGGTACCTAAAATTTTCCCGAGAGGGAAGGGGGGGGTCAGATTTCAAAATCTCGAGGGGGGTCAGGGGTAAAAAATTCTAAAATTTGGGGGGAGGGGGGCCCCCTAGATTTTCGTCTAGGGGGGGGCCCGAAATTTCGAGGCTATGTTACGATGTCCATATTTGAACATGCTATTATTACCTACGAGTGGTTCCGTAAGTTTCTCTAAACTTGGCTGTATTTTTGCAGGTTCTCCTGTTTCTTTTGCCTCAATGCGTTTTCCTTTTTCAATTGTCTGCTCCTTGGCTAAAAACCAAAGAAAACTATCAATAAATAATTAGACAGAATAAACTTGGTGTTTTTTATCAAAATTTTCACTGACTAGTTAATGTGACAGCCTTCCGACTGTCTAAACCAAGAAACACCCAAATTAAGGTTTTTATTTACCATTCAACAGTTTCAGAACTTAAAAAAGCAGCGAAACATGCTTAGCTTGCTTTAAGCTTATTTATTAGAAATTTGACAACATTAAAATATAAATTTATTTAATTAAACTAGAAATTTTTGTAGAACACTTATTGTCTCTGACGCGCATTATTAAGTGGTAGCTGTCTGTTTTTCCTTTTCGACTGGTATATTAACTTCAAGTAAAAGCGTTAATAAAATAAGGCGTTTTTAACATAGTTCCATTTTCCCGGTAGGTCGTGAAATGGATAGCAAACTAATGTCCGATTTCGGAAACACATGTTTAACTTCTGAATATGTTTTTTAAATATTTTGGAGTATGACGACCCCCATTATTTGGATTTTTGACAGCAGATATTTTAAACAAACAACAGAGAACACCGCATTTTAAATACGTTAAAATTTGCACTGAAAAATAAAACAGTTACTTTTTACTGAAACACTTACAACAAATTACATTACAAACTTTAACTTACTAATTTGAAGCTTCATCTTTAAAGCTTTAAGGTGTCTTTTTCCTTCCATGTGTGTTTGAAGAACTTCATAACTAGGAGCGGAAACGTTGCAGAGCTAAATTTGTCATTTTTAAAAAAAGTTTGTTTTATTTAAAAAAATACATCGTTTTATTTAAAAAAAACTATTCTATTCCTTTTGGTTTTGCCAGCTTTTTTGATTATTTACTGAGTAGTAAGATAACCACTTTTGCCGTGTGCATTAAAACCCTTAGAAATTTTTTCGTCCAAAAACCGCTGCAAATCCGCGGAAGGTGTTTCGCGCCAGTGCTGCTGAGTGTTAAATTCCGCGCCGGGAGAATAGCGACGCGAAGTTTAACCCAGTGCAGCGCTGACCATAGGTGGGCAGCATAAGTGAGAACGGTTCGGAAAGCTAGGAGGGGGGAGGGTGGTTACATGAGGTACATAGAATTTTGAATTCTAGGAGGTGGGTCCCAGGGGGGTCCGGACCCCCCTCTAGCTTTTTAGGGGGAGGGTCGACCCAGGGTGCGTAATTTTAGAATATAGAGGGGGGTCAGGTGAGGTCCGGTGTCCAAAGCAAAACAGTTTTAAACCATAACTTTAATAATTGTTCTTTTTATATGATAATACTACATTTTATTGAATAAAAAGCGATATTCGGGTGTAAAAAGCGTGTAAAAACATGAATATGTGTTAAAAATTCACGTTTTTGGAAGAAAATTTAGTACAAAAAAGTACCTAAAATTTTGCAAAGGGGGAAGGGGGTCAGATTTTAAATTTTAGAGGGGTTGAGGTGTACAAAGTTCGGAAAGTTGGGGGGAGGGGGGCCCCTAGATATTCGTCTAGGGGGGTCCCGAAATTCCGAGGCTATGGGAGGGGGGGCATAGGTGGGCAGGGGGGTTATACTCCCCCAAAAAATTTCAGATTTTGCTGACACCCCCCCCCTTAAATTTGGGGTACCCGGGGACACCCCCCCAAATTCGCCTCCCGGAAAAAAATTTTTAAGCGTTATAAAAGGACTAAAAAAATTTTCCGCGCTTCGCGCGGAGTGTTTATTACCTTGTTTATGTTTCTTGTCATATACTTCATTTTTTCTCCTATTATTCAACAAACATTAATTAAACATTATTAACCTTTTATTAACGTTTTAAACACCTGTTTTAAATGTAAAGGGATAAAAAAACCTTAAATTTTGTAATAAACATCATCTGGAATTAAAATTTCTAGTGTATTTTAGTGCCTTAAATTAAAAATTTTCTCCCCCGGACTCCCCAGACAAGGGGCTCTGCCCCTTGACCCCGCTGGGGGCTCTCGCCCCCCAGATCCCCCTTCAGGGTTAGTAGGGCCCCCAGACTGCCCCATAGGTGGGCAGGGGGGGTTGGGGGGGTTATACCCCCCCAAAATTTCGGATTTTGCTGACACCCCCCCCCTTGAATTTGGGGTAGTCGGGGACACCCCCCCCCAAATTCGCCTCCCAAAGAAAAATTTTTAAGTGTTATAAAAGGACTAAAAAATTTTTCCGCGCTTCGCGCGGAGTGTTTATTACCTTATTTTCCCGTTTATTACCGTTTATTACCTTTAAATTCCCCCGCTACGTGGGCAGTTTAAATTTCCCTGCTACGCGGGCAGTTTAAATTGGCAATTTATCTTAGTTTTTCAATTTCAAATCGATTATCCCATTCAGTAGTTAAGGCATACATGTTTAATAAAACTACTATAAAACACTATTATCTTTTTTTAACATTTTAAACACATGTTATAAATGTATAGTATAGCTATAAAAAACCTTAAATTTTGTAATTACTATCATTTGGAATTAAAATTCCTAGTGTATTTTAGCGCCTCAAATTATAAATTTTCTCCTTTCGGGGGGCATTGTTCCCCCCGAACCCCCCTGACTGATATTTTAAGATCACAGAAAATTAGTAGAAATTAGGTAAAAAAACAAAAGTAAAAGGTATGTTCACGCGATCACCAGGAGACGATTTTTAAGCCGTTTTTAGTATATATTTTAAAAAATTTTCGCCTCCGGCGGCTGGGGGGACACCTCCCAGACCTCCCGGCCGACGCTTCGCGTCGGCTGGCGCCGTTACGCGGCAGCGCTTCGCGCCGCTTTGACAACACTTTTTCTCCCCTCCCCCAGACTGACGCCCCGAAATGAAATCCTGACTGCTCCACTGCACATTTTTATTAAAAGAATTAAAAAAATAAATTTTATAAGTTGCAATAAGATCTTATTTTAATTTTACACAGTTTTAAAGAATTTATAAGCTTGTTTTACGTTTTTTACGCGTTTTAAGCTCATTTTAAGGCAGCGCGGAAATATTGGGTACACCCCCCCCCTCAAAATTTGGGTCTTACTGGACACCCCCTCTAAAATTTGACCCTTCCCCCTATACCCCCCCCCCCCAAAATCCGAGAGACTGCCCACCTATGGACTGCCCCCACTGAAATGAAATCCTGGGCACGCCAGTGCAAAAGGGAGGGGGGTCGAACTCCAAATTTTTCCCTTTGCCGACCCAAAAGGGGGGTCTAGACCCCCCTGGCTACGCCCATGTATGTATATAATCTTTAATTAAATATAAGATTATGGATTAAAAAGTTTGTGATACTTGATTTTATAATCAAGACAATATAATTACTATTCTATTATTACGTAATTATCAAAAAAACTACAATTTCTAATCTATTTCTAAGAATATATAAACACATTATTATTAAAGGAATTAAAAAAGAAAATTTACAAATTGCAATAGTCTTATTTTAATTTTACACCGTTTTAAAGCATTTATAAGCTTGTTTTACATTTTTTACGCGTTTTAAGCCCATTTTAAGGCAGCGCGGAAATATTGGGTACACCCCCCCCTCAAAATTTGGGTCTTGCCAGACACCCCCCTAAAATTTGACCCCCCTATACCCCCCCAAAATCCGAGAGGTTGCCCACCTATGGGGGGTGGTGGACCCCATCCCTGCCCCCCTTCTCACCTATTGTGGGCAGCCTCCTGGATTTTGGGGGTATACCCATAGCTGTTTTTTTTTCGGGGGGGGGGGAACAGAGAGGTCCACTCCCCCTAGAGTCAAAATTTTGGAACCCCCTAAAAATATCCAGGGCCCCCCCCTCCCACAAAGCTTGAGAGAGGAGGCCTGACAACCCCCCTTAGCAAGGCTGACCCTCCTCCCGACCAATTCGGAAGTATAATTTTCAAAAACACAGTTTTTTAGTTAAAAACAGTGTTTAAATACATTTTAGGCCTAAATAAGCTGTTTTTGTATATAAAATTCAATATTAGACCTAAAAACACTTAAATTATTGACTTAAAAAAAACTTTGTTAAAAAATCGGACCCCTCTGACACTGACCCCCCTAAATTTGAAATCTCGCACCTGGGGTCGACTCCCCCTAAAAAGCCAGGGGGGCCCGCCCGGACCCCCTCTCTAAAAAATTTTGGTCTTCCACCCGGGGGTATACCCTCTAGCGGACCTAACCAAAACACCTATGGGTATACCCGACCCCCGAAATTGGGGGGGGTATACTTCAAATACCCCATTTTTAGCGTTTTCAGTACTGGGACGGGGACCCCCAAATTTTAGGGGGAGGGGGGTGGTGTCTGGGAAATTTTAGGGAGGGGGTGTCGGCTATAATCGGGATTTTGGGTGGGTGGGTCTAACCCCCTCCCCCCCCGAATGCCCACCTATGGCACTGACGCGAAACATCTTCCGCGGATTTGCAGTGAAAAGAATCGTGTGTGTGTGTGTGTGTGTGTGTGTGTGTGTGTGTGTGTGTGTGTGTGTGTGTGTGTGTGTGCGTGCGCGTGCGTGCGCGCGCGTGTGTTTGTGTGTCTGTCGTGTGTGTGTTTGCTGTAGAATGCGGACAATGTCATGTCATGTACTTAAAGACATGTCATGTACATGTCATGAGACATGAGATTTAAAAAGAGACGTTTCGACAAACATTATTAATTTTTAGTAAGCTATTTCTACTTAAATAAATAGGAAAATAAAACAAGATTCTAAATTTAGGTTTCTTGGGGTTGTGGTGTTTTAAATTAAAAAGTAGAATTTTAAAAATTCTACATAAAGGATCGTTCTGCCTCCGTATTTCCCTGACCCCGCTGGTGGACTCTCGCTCCTGATCACACCACCCTACTTCTGGGGAAAGGGGAAGCTGCTGTCCATAGGTGGGCAGGGGGCGACACCCCCCTTTAAAATTTGGGGCTACCCCGGACACCCCCCCCCCTTAAATTTTGGGGGTCCTAGTACTAAAAACGCTAAAAATGGGGTATTTGAGATTGAGATATACCCCAAAAAAAATTTTCGGGACACACCCCCAAATTTCGGGGGTCGGGTAAACTCCCCCCCCAAAAAAAATCCGGGAGGCTGCCCACCTATGCCCTTAGACGACTACGACTTCCTTTTTCGACCTCCATAAACCACCTTTCCAAATAAATCCTCTTCTTAGATCAGCGCTGACCAGCATGGATTAACGTTTTCAGGGCAAAATTTGAACCCATAACTTGGACAGGGACGATGAAAAGGGTGGTTTTCACACAAAAGAGAATTTATTAGGAATAAAGTTTTAATAATAATAAAACAAAAGTTTGAACATTTCATGTTGCATTTTACGCCCCATTTGCTTTAAACAGCTAACCACGTTCCAACACCAATATAATGATTAAAACTAACCTTGCAACAAAATTTGTTATTCAGCGTATTTTTCCCTACTTCATCTGGGCGCAAATTACGTTTGTTTGGATCAGTACCTAAACACCAAAAGTGGTTTTTTTGGAATTTTAGTTTTCTAATTGCTTTCAGATGGCGCAAAAATAAGACAGCTACCAGCATAGGTGGGCAGCCTCCCAGATTTTGGAGGGGGGGGGGTTGGTGGTATACCCGAGAGCACGGTCTGGAAATGCCCCCCTCAATTTATTGGAGGATTTGCCTCCCCCGCCCAAAAATGAAAAAGTACCCTAAAATTATGGCGCCATTTTTGACCTAGAATGACGCCATCATTGCGAACTTTTTGCAGCTTTTAGCCTTCTTCAATGCATTTTAAGCCATTTTAGACCTATTTTTACCTTATTTTCGCTTTTTTTTGACTTTTTTTCCCAAAAATCCCGACTATAGCTGACACCCCTCTAAAATATTTAGGGGTACCCTGGACACCCCCTCCCCTAAAATTTGGGGGATCCCAGTACCAGAAACGCTAAAAATGAGGTATTTAAGGTATACCTCCAAAAAAAATTTTGGAACACCCCCCCCCAAATTTTGGGGGTCGGGTACATAGGTGTTTTTGGTCGGGTCCGTAGGGGGGGGGGGGGGTCCCACCCCCGGGTGGAAGGCCAGAAAATTTTTTAGGGGGGTCTAGGGCGGTCCAAACCCCCCTGGCTGTTTAGGGGGGGTCGACCCCGGGTGCGAGATTTCAAATTTAGGGGGGGGGGTCAGGGGGGTCCAATTTTTTAGCAAAATTTTTTTAACTCAATAATTTAAGTGTTTTTAGGTCTAATATTGAATTTTATGTATTAAAAGCAGCCTATTTAGGCCTAAAAGTGTATTTACACAGTGTTTTTAACTACAAAACTGTGTTTTTGACAGTAAATAAAAAAAATATCCGGCCAACTTCGTCGGGCGGGGTGGGAGGTCAGCCTCGCTAAGGGGGGTCATGCCGGATCGCTCTCGAGCTTTGGGGGGAGGGGGGGGGGGGGGCCCCTGAATTTTTTCTAGGGGGGGGGGGTCCAAAATTTTGGCTCTAGGGGGGGGGGGGGCACCCCTCTGTCCCCCCCCAAAAACACCTATGGTCGGGTATACCCCCAAAATCCGGGAGGCTGCCCACCTATGGTTGAGACTGCCCACTTAGTCTTTTCTAAAATTCCAGTGGAGTGAAATATCTATTTTACAACGGTTTTGCTCATTTTGTTTTTGCAAAAATTTTGAAGAACTAAATAAGATTTTTATTTTGATAGAGAACTTTTGTGCTTTAAAGGATACTTGTAAAGGTTGATCCGACTTGAGCATGGAAAATAAGTAAAATTTAAAGACCGTTTCTTCAAAAAGATAATTTAAGGCAGGGTACTCTTTTTTTGGAATAAAAATAACAAAACAAGCTAAAAATAAACCAAAAAGGCAAAAAACAACAAGTTTTGTCTCTAAACACACATAAAAGCACAATTAAGTTAGATTTTTATCAGAAAACCAGAATTATAATATTTTTGCGCTTTTTTAGTAATTAGAATGATGATAAACAAAAAAATTAAAACCATGGGTAAGTTGGTCCGGAGTGGGGGGGGGGGTTTAAACCCCAAATTAGGGGGGGGGTTAAAATCCGACAAACGCAAAGCACTTTTTATTGCATTTTTGAGTTTTTTACTGTTTAAAACATTTATTTTGACTTCCTTAAGTTTGGAGGCAGTTAGAAGTCATTTTAAAGATATTTTTTTCTTCATTTTTCCAAAATTGGGGGGTTAACCTTTTCTCCTTCCCCCCCTTCTGAGTGGGGAGGGGGTTAAACCATACATGGGCACGGGGGGGGTGGGGTTGGGGGGTTAACCCCCCCACCCCAAATTCTAAGAAGGGGGGTTTAACCCCGCCCCCCACTCAGAAGTGGGGGGGAGAAAAAGTTAACCCCCCAATTTTGGAAAAATGAAGAAAAAAAATGTCTTTAAAATGACTTCTAACTGCCTCCAAACTTAAGTTTTGAGGTCAAAATGAATGTTTTAAGCAATAAAAAGCTCAAAAATGCAATAAAAAGGGCTTTTTGACCTAAAATTAGCGTTTTTTACCTATTTTTCCTTCAAAATCGAAAAACGATATGGGTAAAATGCACTCCAGAAAAAAAACGATATGGGTATTTTGCGTTTCTCGGATTTTAGCCCCCCCCTAATTTGGGGTTTAACCCCCCCCACTCCGGACCAACTTGCCCATGTATGGGTTAAACCCCCCTTATCAAAATTTGGGCGGGGGGTTAACCCTCTCGCCCTTTGCCCATGTATGGGTATAACCCTCCCCCCTGCCCACCTATGAGGTCCACCCCCCTAGCCTCGAAATTTTGCTCCCCCGAAACGAAAGTCTATGGGGCCCCCTCCCCCAAATTTTACCCCTGACCCTCTCTCCCCCCTCAGGAAAATTTTAGGTACTTTCCCCCCTCCACTGAGTGGGGGAGGGTTAAACCCCCCTTCTCAGAGTTCGGGGGGGGGGGTTAACACCTCAATCCCCCGTGCCCATGTATGATTAAAACTGAAACCATGTCTATTTTCAAAAGTATATAAAAGCAAAAGCATGCTGTTTTTTCATTTTTAAAATTAGGAAAAAATATTTTTTTTTGTCAAAGAGTAAAAAATTTGGGAATTTTACTCTTTAGAAAAAAATCAAGAAGGTTCCAGTTGCAGAGTTTTTATAAAAAAAACAAACGAGTTTTAAGAGGCTAATAAAAAGTGTACCCCACTTTATTTTCCTTTTGCCTGTGCCTATGCTCATTTCATGTATTTCTGTCACACTGTCAGTATGAACTTTTACAAAATTTAAAATGTAATAAACAATGCTATAATTATGTTACCAAGAATTTCGGTAACATATTCAGGAAGCTCCTCCTCATATTCTTCGTCTTCATCATTTTCTTCTTCTTCTTCTTCTTCCACAGGCTTTGGTCTAGGTTTCTTTTTCGGTACTGGAGCAGGCTCAGGAATTAATCCGGCCTCCTTCTCTTTATTTAGCACTTTTTGAGCATGCCTTAAACCTCGCGAATGTATATGGAATGAATAAAAAATTTATAAAAAAATTATTTAAAAATACAATCAACTTAAAAAATAAAACTTTCACATTTTAAGAAAATCCTTTCACAAAAGATCCTAAAATGTCCTAAAATTGTTTATTATTAGTAAATGACATCCGACTGTTAAAAAATATTACTTATCGTTATACCCCTTTCATGGGAGAAGCCGGAATTTCGGAAAAAGGGTTTCAACCCTAATCAAAATTTTGGAAAATGGAGGGGGTTTCCAAATTACAAACGTTATAAAAGGGCTAAAAAATTTTTCTGTACTTCCCGCGGAGTGTTTTTTAGCTTATTTATGCCACATACTTCATTATTTTCCTATTATTTAATAAAAATATAAAACAAAGAAAAATTTTTTTACAAACAATTTTATACTATTAATTTTTGGATTCTCAAAAAAAAACCCCCCCCACCCCCCCCCCCCCCCCCCCCAAAAAAAACCAACAAAAAAAAAACCACACCCCCCCCACCCTACCGTATTTTTTAAAAAATTTTTTAAAAGTACAAATTAAATTTAGTTTGAAACTATTTTAAATGTGCTTGACAAAGTAAAAGACCAAAAAAAAACTGAAAGTGACAATGTATGTTGTGGCACTGGTTTTTAGTGTCTTTATTTTTGTTGTTTTTTTTAGTATTTAAGTTTAAAGTCAGTGTTTAGTTGCAACAATTTAAAACTTTAAAACTAAAGCTCTTAACAGCCGCTCTTTTTTAAAGATTTAGCATTTTTTTGCCAAATCTACACCAACAAATTTGTGAATTTTTTTAACACATAAATACAAAATTTAACTCCTTAAGGTGGATACCAAAGTTAACCAACCACTTATGCTAATTTTAGGAAAGAAGTTTTTAAAATTAACATGAATCCTAGTGACTATCAAATTTGCCACTTTCATTCTAGAAAACGCAATTTTTGCTATTTAGGCCATAATATGTTTGTTTTTGGGCACATGGAAAATAATTTTGGCTGTATTTTAAAAAACATACTTTTTAATTTTTTTTTCTTTAAGGAATAATAGCACCAAAAATTTATAATATATACTTGAAAATATGCAACTCCTATAAAAAAAATTAAGTCAGAGGAGGCCAATGAGCCTCTTCATTTAAATGGCACTCTGGATCATAGGTGGGCAGGAGGTGAGGGGTTTTACCCCTCAAAAATCCCGATTATGGCTGACACCCCCCCCCCCCAAATTTGGGAGTACCCCGGGCATCCCCCCCCTAAAATTTGGGGGGTCCCAGTACTAAAAACGCTAAAAATGAGGTATTTGAGGTATACCCCAAAAGAATTTTTGGGGCACCCCCCCAATTTCAGGAGTCAGGTATACCCCCCAAATCTGGGAGGCTGCCCATCTTTGCCCTGGGCCCTCTATAATAATGACATAGTAGCCATTTTAATTTGAGAAAATATGCCATTCGCCCATGTTAAATTACACAAATGCGCGCAAATCAATAAAAACATTTTATTTTATTTCATTTACGCGATGCGCGCGCATTTTGTTTATAATGACGTAGGTAAACGGCATATTCACTGGAATTAAAATGGCTACTCCGCCATTATTATGGAGGGTGCTATTTAAATGAAGAGGCTCCTAATAATGGCCTACTCTTACTTAATTTTTTATATGAAAGTTGCACATTTTTTGGCATATTATATATTTTTGACAGCACTTTTTAAAACAGTATATCATTAAAATCAATTTTATTAGAAAAAACTCAATTTGATCAATAAATATCTCTTAAAATCTTTAAATTTTAGAACTTAAGGTTTGATATTAACTATTTAACTTCATCATAGTTTAACACAGAAGTTGCTATTTCTGTGCCATGCTTTTAACAAGGTTTTATTCGATTTACACAGCATCTCAATCTCAGTTTTATTTATTTTCTGATTGAAAATTAAACACAGTCAGATGCAACATGCAATTTTTTTCAGTCAAGTTGAAAATATTTTTAAAATATTGATTTTTTTTAAAGTAATGACATGCTGTTCTTTTTATAAATTTAGCAGTTATCACTTTGTCAAAAAGAAATTAGTTTTGCTCCACCCAATGTAGATACACCTGCCTATAGCCTTAATGGTGGCGGTGGGGAATTTCAGGGTTGTATCATTTAAAACGCGTGTGTTTTTTTGGTGCTGTTTTCTGATGTACATTTATAATTATCTCAAATTTTACCTCCTACAATAATTACAATAATTTAAACAACCACCTCAAAAATAAAATTGTATGAAAAAAGGGAGTCCGTGCTCTAAAATAATAAATTATTATTGAAGCACATCACTATTTAAATTAAAACACAAAAAGCTAAAAATAAGATTTTTCTTCATTTTATTATTTTGGTGTTATGATTATTTTTAGCTTCTATTCTGAGTATTTTTCTAGTACCTACTGCTACTAAAGCCATGTTTACACTCTGTTTACTTTGCTAAATGCCTAGGTGTAAAACTTACAACATAAAAACACACTGAACCCTCCAAAAATACTTTTGGTTTCTGCCAAACACAATTCAAATTAACTGACAAATGTAGCAAACATTTGAATAATAATCAGTGTTTTCATTTTAAAATTTTCACCCAAAATTATGGTATTTGCATGGTAAATTTGGTAGTCAGTTAAAAAATTTAAGTTTTTCGCATAGTTTTTACCCAAATGTTGGTTAACTAACTTTGACTCTTCCTAATCCCATGAGCATAGGTAGGCAGCCCCCTAGATTTTCGTTTGTTGGTTTTGGAAGTTGGTTAACTTTTACTCTTTCTATCCCCATGAGTATATGTGGGCAGCCTCTCAGATTTTTTGTTTTTTTTTTTGGGGGGGGTTTATACCCAACCATAGGTGGGGGGGTGGGGGGTTATACCCCCCTATACCCAACCCTCCCCTCAAAGGTACCCCAGAGCGACATGGGAGTTGGTCCGGAGTGGGGGGGTTGGGGGTTATACCCCAGGGGGGGCGAAAATCCCAGAACAAACCATATTTGGAGGCATACCCATGGTCCCAAAAGGAAGAAAGGAAAAAGACGTCTATAGGTCAGCCCTTTTTCTTTTTTTCTCGACATTCTTTTTCCCTCTAAACTATGGAGGCAGAGTCATTTTCTTTTTTTTCTTCATTTTCCTTGGAGGACTTTTTCTCCCCCACTGGGGGACCCAGGAAGGGGTACCCCAGACACCCCCCGTTGCCCATGTATGCCCCACAGACACCCCCCCCCCTAAAATTTGGGGGTCCCAGTACTAAAAACGCTAAAAATGGGGTATTTGAGGTATAGCCCAAAAACATTTTTGGGACACCCCCCCCAAATTTCAGGGGTCGGTATACCCCCAAATCCAGGAGGCTGCCCACCTATGTACCCAACGCCCAAATTGGGGGGGGGAGAGTGTTCCAAAATGTTTTTGAGGTATACCTCAAATACCCCCATTTTTAGCGTTTTTAGTACTGGAACTTCCAAAATTTTAGGGGGAGGGGGCGAGAGGTAGACTGGGTTACGCCCAAATTTTAAGGGGTGTCGGCAAGTTTTAGGATTTTTGAAGGGGGTCATAGGCGTAGCCAGGGGGGTCTAGACCCCCCTTGGGTCGGTAAAGGGAAAAATTTCCGGTTAGACCCCCTTTTGAGTCGCCAAGGGTAAAAATTTGGGGGTCTAGAATGGCCATTTTTAAAAAATTTTTTGGTCTCCATTTCTAAAGTTGTATTACTTTGTTTTGTAATCTTGGTTACTTCGCTGGACCCCTCCCTTTAGATTATTGTTAAATAGTAAGATTACAAATTTTGCATTGCTCAACTGTAATTCAATGTACTCATTTTTTAGTTGTTACTGTTTTGAGAATCCAACAATTAATAGTATAAAATTGTTTGTAAAAAAATTTTTCTTAAAAAAAAAAAAAAAAGAAAGACAGCGAAAAAAAGCAAAAACCCCTCACAAAGAAGGGAAACTTTTGAAATTCCGGCTTCTCCCATGAAAGGGGATAAGATAAGTAAATATTTTTTTAACAGTCGGAGTCATTTACTAAAAAAACAATTTAGACATTTTAGATCTTTGTAAAAGATTCTAAAGGTACAGTTATTTTAAGGATATTTTAAAAATTTTCTAAATTTCTAAGCTCATTCCAGCGACATCGCGAGTAAGCAGCTCAAAAACTAAATAAAGAGAAACCATAAAACCGACGCTCCAGACCCAAAAGAAAACCAATGCAAGCCTGGGAAGAAGAAAGAAGAAGAAGAAAAGAGAAGAGAAGAAAGAAAGCTTCCTGAATAGACCGAAATCAAAAATATAGCATAAATAAAGTAAAAGTCATACGACAGGGACAGAAATACATGAAAGAAGCATAGCACAGCAAAGAAAATAAAAGAAACTCAAGCTCCCAAAACTCGGTTTATAAAAACTCTGCAACGAACCTCGATTTCAAAAGAAAAATCCCAATCTTTACTGACAAAAAAAATATTCCAATAAAAAGAAAAAAACAGCACTCTTATATACTTGAAAATAGACATTCAAAATCATACAGCACGAAGAACCCCCCCCCTTCAACTGAAAACCCTTCCCCACCCCATGGAAAAAAAAAAAAAAAAAAAGCCCAAGATTTAGCAAAATAACAGACCTAAGGCAAGATAACCCAAAAGCAAACCCCCGCCAAATCTAAAACAACCCCCTCCCATAGAAAAAAAAAAACCCAAAAAAAGAAAGAAAAAAATATCAAAAACTAACCCTCCAAAAAAAATCAAAATAAATAAAAAAAAACTCAAAAATCAATAAAAACTTCTTCAAACCCTAAAAACCCCCCCCCACTCCACAAACCCAAATATAATAAAAAAAAACCAAAAATAAAACATAAAAATCTAAAACTATTTTAGAAAAAACCTATTACTATTACCAAAAAAAAACCTCCTAAAATCAAAAACACAAAACACACAACAAAAAAAAAAAAAACAAACACCAACAACCAAACAACCAAAAAAAAAAAAATTTTGTTTTATATTTTTATTAAATAATAGGAAAATAATGAAGTATGTGGCATAAATAAGCTAAAAAACACTCCGTGGAAGTACAGAAAAATTTTTGAGCCCTTTTATAACGTTTGTAATTTGGAAACCCCCTCCATTTTCCAAAATTTTGATTAGGGTTGAAACCCTTTTTCCGAAATTCCGGCTTCTCCCATGAAAGGGGTATAACGATAAGTAATATTTTTTTAACAGTCGGATGTCATTTACTAATAATAAACAATTTTAGGACATTTTAGGATCTTTTGTAAAAGGATTTTCTTAAAATGTGACAGTTTTATTTTTTAAGTTGATTGTATTTTTAAATAATTTTTTTCTAAATTTTTTAGTCATTCCAGCGACATTCGCGAGGTTTAAGGCATGCTCAAAAAGTGCTAAATAAAGAGAAGGAGGCCGGATTAATTCCTGAGCCTGCTCCAGTACCGAAAAAGAAACCTAGACCAAAGCCTGTGGAAGAAGAAGAAGAAGAAGAAAATGATGAAGACGAAGAATATGAGGAGGAGCTTCCTGAATATGTTACCGAAATTCTTGGTAACATAATTATAGCATTGTTTATTACATTTTAAATTTTGTAAAAGTTCATACTGACAGTGTGACAGAAATACATGAAATGAGCATAGGCACAGGCAAAAGGAAAATAAAGTGGGGTACACTTTTTATTAGCCTCCTAAAACTCGTTTGTTTTTTTTATAAAAACTCTGCAACTGGAACCTTCTTGATTTTTTTCTAAAGAGTAAAATTCCCAAATTTTTTACTCTTTGACAAAAAAAAAATATTTTTTCCTAATTTTAAAAATGAAAAAACAGCATGCTTTTGCTTTTATATACTTTTGAAAATAGACATGGTTTCAATTTTAATCATACATGGGCACGGGGGATTGAGGTGTTAACCCCCCCCCCTTCGAACTCTGAGAAGGGGGGTTTAACCCTTCCCCACTCAGTGGAGGGGGGAAAGTACCTAAAATTTTCCTGAGGGGGGAGAGAGGGTCAGGGGTAAAATTTGGGGGAGGGGGCCCCATAGACTTTCGTTTCGGGGGAGCAAAATTTCGAAGCTAGGGGGGTGGACCTCATAGGTGGGCAGGGGGGAGGGTTATACCCATACATGGCCAAAGGGCGGGAGGGTTAACCCCCCGCCCAAATTTTGATAAGGGGGATTTAACCCATACATGGGCAAGTTGGTCCGGGAGTGGGGGGGGTTAAACCCCAAATTAGGGGCTAAAATCCGAGAAACGCAAAATACCCATATCGTTTTTTTTCTGGAGTGCATTTTTAAGCCCATTTTAAGGCAGCGCGGAAATATTGGGTACACCCCCCCCCTCAAAATTTGGGTCTTGCCAGACACCCCCCTAAAATTTGACCCCCCCACACCCCCCAAAATCCGAGAGGTTGCCCACCCACGGGGGTGGTGGACCCCATCCCTGCCCCCCTTCTCACCTATTGTGGGCAGCCTCCTGGATTTTGGGGGTAGACCCATCGGTGTTTTTTTTGTGGGGGGGGGGGGAACAGAGAGGTCCACTCCCCCTATAGTCAAAATTTTGGAACCCCGTAAAAATTTCCAGGGCCCCCCCCCCTCCCACAAAGCTTGAGAGCGGAGGCCTGACAACCCCCCTTAGCAAGGCTGACCCTCCTCCCGACCAATTCTGGGAAGTATAACTTCTCAAAACACAGTTTTTTAGATTAAAAACAGCTGTTTAAAACGACATTTTAGGCCTAAGCAAGCTTGTTCTCCGGCAGATAAAGATTCAATATTAGACCTAAAAACACTTAAAATTATTGACATTAAAAATCTTTGCTAAAAAATCGGAACCCTCTCACACTGACCCCCCTAAATTTGGTAACCTCCCAGCTGGGGGTCGACTCCCCCTAAAAAGCCAGGGGGGCCCGCCCGGACCCCCTCTCTAAAAAATTTTGGTCTTCCTGACGCCGGGGAGAGACCCTCCTAGCGGACCTAACCGAAAACACCTATGGGTATACCCGACCCCCGAAATTCGGGGGTATG
>JASAMX010021417.1:0-17675 GCA_030248175.1 Microlaimidae sp. YZB2_3
AACGCATATCTAAATTTAATTTTAATACTGTGATCCTAGACAAAAAATTATAGCAGCCCTTAATTTTTTAATAAAAATAGCTAAATTAGGTCATAAACTGATTTTCAGTATGTTTTATGCCTTTTTTGTTTAAACAATAAAAAACTTATGATTGTGATGGTTTTAATATTTGAATTTAAAACATATATAGCTTAAAATTTCCGCACATTTGTAATCAAGTAGGAAAAATTAATTCACAAACCTGGAGCTGCTTACTGAAGAAACTGAACAGTTTTTTCTTTAAGCTCCTCTACGACCGCTCCAGTAATTTCATCCAAATAAGACACAGCTTTGTTTACAATTGTAAATGTTGATGAGGAGTGACTTCGCAATGAAGCCACCATTTTAAGTCCATGTTTTTTTGAATTATCAGTTTCGCATATTTTAGTTTCACAGTTTTTTCCTCAAAAAATATCTCAGGATTGTTTAAACAAGGACTTGGAAAAATTTGTGGCACCAGCGAAACTGATTTTTTAAAACAATAGTGACGTCTATTGACGTGTCGAAACCAAACATAAAAGTTCAAAAACTGTTTCTTGGCATTTTGTTGACCGCAAATCAATGGATACTTCTTTTTTTTTCGAATGATGAAGTTTAAAATGGTTTCGTAAACTTTTTAGAGAACTTATTATCTTTCTTGCATACTGGACAAGAAAATAATTAAGTGCAATGATATAGTATGTACGCCATAATATTGTAGTTACTTTGCTGTCGTAGTATTTGTTAAAAAGCAAACTCGTAGTTTTTACTGACGTAAAAATTCGTAGATTTACAAAATCACAATGATTTTGCTGTTTTTAATGAATTAGGTCGTATTTTTCAGTTTACGAATTTTGTTTGTAATGAATTTCTACAGATGGTTTTTAGAGAGTATTTAATGTGTGAGTGCGTTTATGATTTTGAGTGTTTTGCGTGCTTTGCTGTGTGTGTTTGCGATGTGTGTGTTGAATGTAAGCTTGGGGTTAAATGTGAGCCCCAAGATTTTTGGGTTTTTGGTTGTAATGAGTGTTGTGTTGTTTATTTGTAGTGATAATTGTGTGTTGTACTCTGCAGGGTCTGGTGTGAATAGTGTGGATGTTGTTTTGCTTGCATTTAATGTTAGTTGGTTGTTGTCTGTCCATGCTTGTATTGCGTGTAGGTATGGTTGTATTTGTTGTTGAGCTATGTGGTGGTTTGGGTGTGATGCATATATTGTGATGTCGTCTGCATATGTTATGATGTGTACGTTTGGTGGTGGTGTTGGTATGTCTGCGGTGTAGATGTTGAATAATGTGGGTGATAGACAGGATCCTTGTGGGACTCCTGTTTTGATGAGTTTTTGTTTTGATTTGTAGTTGTTGTATGTGGTGTATGCTTTGCGGCCTTTGATGTAGTTGTTTATGAATTTTGTGATTGTTGTTGGTACTTGTGTTTGTGCGAGTTTGTGTATGAGTGTGTGGTGATTACAGTGTCGAAAGCTTTGGACATGTCCAGAGCTACGACAACTGTGCGGTGTGGTGGTTTTGGTTTGTTAAAACCTGCTGCTATGTGAGTGTAAAGTGTTTGTAATGCTGTGTAAGTGGAGTATTGTTTTTTGAAGCCGTGTTGGTGTGTAATGTTTGGAATGTTGCTTGTGATGTATGGATGTATGATTTTTTTTCAAGTTTTTGCGAGTGCGGATATGAGTGAGATGGGCCTGAATGATTGGCTGTTGTTGATGTTTTTGTTTGGTTTTGGGATTGGGATGAGTTGGTAAGTTTCCAACTGTGTGGTATTGTGTTTGTGTTTATGATGTTGGTGTAGAGTTTTGTGATGTATTGTAGTGCTTTGTTGCCTAGATGTTTAAGGTGTTGTATGTGTGTTGTCAGGCCCAACTGAATTGTTTGTTTTGCTGTGTTAGAGGTGGGTTAACCAAACCCCTCACTGAGTTCGGATACCTATTGTCATTCAAAAAAAACACTATGAGCAAATGCACTCCAAAAAAAGATGTGATAAAAATGGGTTCTTTAGCTTTTAACTACTCCCACCAAATTTCGAGTAAAATTAAAATTAATTTTTTCTCGATAACACGCTTGTAAGCCCTTCATAACTTCTCAAAATCTAACCTTAAATGTGTTGTTCGCATTCTTTGTAGTGACAAGCAGATGCGGTTCCTTGTTTTTTTCTCCAATGGCAACAGACCCTACCAGCGGTTTGCCAGTTTTACCGCCAGTCTGCACCAAAATGGCGCAATTTTTTAAACGCGGCATTAGGTACGCCAAAAAATCAAACGTGCTTTAGCAAAATATTAAAAATCTTAAGAGTTGAACTTAAATCGGTAATCAGTTAATAGCCGTTTTAACCAGAAATTCATGGACGAAAGTCTAAAACCATTTATTTTCCATTCAACCAAACCATGTTGTTATAGATTGTCAGTTCTAAAAATACTAAGTGTAGGCAAAAATATATCTCAGCAAACATTTCACCAGTCGTAACGATTAAGGTATCAAATTAAAGTAGAAAGTAACCGCTTTTTTTGAGTGCATATTTTGAAATTTAAATCTTAATGCGCAATGAGAAATCTTTAAAGTACAGAATTATCGAAAAACGGCATTTTTGGAGTGTCATATCTCCTGAACCACGGGGGATATTTTGATAAAAAAAATTTTTGTGGGCTATTGGGGGTAGGAGTAAGGTTTTTACAAAAAAATGATCGAAATCGAAAAGAATTAGTTTGAATCAGTTTTGGTTTAATAGTTTAGTTATTGTATTAAATTAGCTGTATTCTGTCTTGTCTTGTATTGTAAATTACGTCAAACATACAGCGGCATAGATGAACAAGGGGGGGTGGTAGAGTGGGGTCCACTCGCCTAGCCTTGAAATTTTGCTCCCCCCCAATAAAAAAACCAGCCCCCCTCCCCCAAGTTTTCGAATTTTTTACCCCTGACACCCCTTAGATTTTAACATCTGGCCCCCTCCCTTCTCGAGAAAATTTTAAGTATTTTTATACTAAATTTTCTTCAAAAAATGTTAATTTTTAAACACCAATTAATGTTCTTACACCCTTTTTATACCAGAATATCGATTTTTATTTAATAAAATGTAGTATTACCTTATAAAAAACTATTATTAAACCTTTAATAGTTTAAAAGTGTTTTGCTTCGGACATTAGACCCCACCTGACGATCCCCTTTAGGTTTCAATATCTTCCATCTCGCGTCGACCCCTCCCCCTAAAAAGCTAAGGGGGATTCGATTCGATCCCCCCTAGAAGTCCCCTCCTAGATTTTGAAATGTCATTTAGCTGGGGTAAACCCCTCCCCTAGCTTCGGTCGGTATTATAATATTCTTCGAATTATGCAAATCAACAGACAATGTGCTTGATAATCGGACCTTGACATACGAAATTATTAAAACAAAACTTCTATTTTGTAATGTTTTGATTGAGGAATTATGGTGCAAGAATCTACGTTTAAAAGTTTTGGGAAATCAATTAATTTAAAACTCATTAACCTGACAAATATCAATAAAAAAACTTAGTTGCCATCAAACTGGCGAATCGATGTTTTAATAACTCGGGAATTTTTAAAATGTTTGCAGTGGTCCCCCAGTTAACTTAACTTGTCTTTTTTTGATGTGCGAAAGTAATCCTAGCATTTAGTGCAAAGGAAGTCACCATTTTTACTACAAGAAAACTAACACTGCGTTAAAAATCGCTGCGCAGGAAAACTAGCAAAAAATGAGGAATTTTTGGAAGTCACGCATATACAGCTTTTTTAGCGAAATTTTGGTCAAAAATTTAGTGTAGAAACGGGCACATTCTTGGTTCTTTTAAGTTACATGTTATTGTTTTATCTTAATGCAGTGATATGTTAGTAGTTAACGGAGTAACAATAAAAATACTGTTTTTTTTTAAAGCTGAAGCGGGCCGGCCATGGATATTCCATATTACCGCCTACCACCCTATATCAGCACTGTTGTTGATGTAGAATGTTAGTCAAAGGCCCCACCCCTATCAGGGGATTTTAGGGATTAGATGTGAGGTTATATTTAATAATACAGAGAGAACAATAAAAATAATAAAAAAATAAAAAATAAAAAAAAATGTATAATAAAAGGACTATAAGCAAAAGTAAGAAGAGTCAGGAGTTGATCATGATGATGGCTGAAAGTAGGTAACATTTTGATGTTGATGGTGGTTCTTGCTGGAAGTTCTGGTTTGTCCCTTTTTGTTGTTTTTGTTGTTTTTTTTGACTTCCCCCCTCGATAACCTACAATGGGGATTACGCCACTCTGGAGGTCGTGGTTGATTTAGTTCATCAAAACCGCCATTGCCACCTTAGTGAGGTAATTGCCACGCTGCGTGTTGTGGCGTAGCGGCTTGCCGCGCTGAGGTCCTTACCGTGTGGCCATTGCGGCCTAGCCCACAACCGGAGGAGTAAGTTTATCTTTACATACACTATTGTGCAACCAAAAGATAAGCCTTCCTCCCACGGTAAGACAAACCGACCAAAAGTAGGCCTAGGGAATAGATGTGAGATAGGTAAAATAAATTACGCTGTTACATTTGGTAAACTATATACTAATTTTGTTTTTCTATTATAGGAGAAATACCAGGACCAGATGGCGGAGGAGTAAGTTTATCTTTACATACACTAATGTAAAATAAATTACGCTGTTACATTTGGTAAACTAATAGAGAACGTTAAACCCAGTGTGATTTTAAAAGTTTTATAATGAAAACAATTTTTGAGGTATTGTATTGACTATGTTGCTCAATAAAGCACCAGTAATTCAGTTAAAAATAATCAGTAAAAGCAATACAATTGTGGTGCAGATAGTTGTACGGGTAAAGTATAACCTGTATAGTGTAAAAATTTTAATCGCTAGAAAATATTATAATATATTTATGTAATAAATAATACCATAAAATATCACCAAAATCCAAACCTTGTTTTACAGTTAAGTTGTATTTTACATTTTTTAATGGTACTGAAATAAAAATCAGGTAAAATTCTTTTTAGATTAATACAAACCCCCCAACATTATTTTTGTTTGTCATAGAAGCTTAAAACGAGCTTAGCGAAAACGCTCCTACAAGCCAGAAGAGTTTCCGAGGTTGGATCTCTAAATCAATCATAAAAGTTCAGAGTAGGACCCGTGGCTTTCTTTATGAAGGGAATAGACAAACAAAAATTTTATGTCGAGAAAGGAGCAGCGGCCAATATCGTGCTGGAGGTTCAAACATTCCCGTGCTTTCTACTTTTTTTATGGTCCACCCCCCTAGCCTCGAAATTTTGGGACCCTCCTAGACGAAAATCTAGGGGCCCCCTCCCTCCCCCCAAATTTCTGAATTTTTTACCTCTGACCCCCTCTAGAATTTGAAATCTTACCCCTCCCTCACCTCTCTGGAAAATTTTAGGCACTTTTTTATACTAAATTTTCTTCCAAAAAAGGGAATTTTTAACACATATTCATGTTTTTACACACTTTTTACAGCAGAATATCAACTTTTATGCAATAAAAAGAAAAAGAACAATTATCCTATAAAAAGAACAATTACTAAAGTTATTATGGTTAAAACTGTTTTGGTTTGGACAACGGACCCCACCTGACCCCCCTCTAGATTTCAAAATTTTTAGGGCGTCGACCCCCCCCCTAAAAAGTTAGGGGGGTCCGAACCCCCCTGAGACCTCCCTCCTAGAATTCAAAAATTCGATTTATCCTGGGTACCCAACCACCCTCACCCCTAGCTGCCGGGACAGTTTTCACCTATGGTTGACTCTTTGTTAAGCTTGCTTAGGATTTACTTTGCGTTTTTGATCTTAAAAATAAATAAAAAAATATTACTCTGTTACTGTTTTACTAAATGCTTAGTTTTAAGAAAATTAAAAAACATTGTTTATAGAGAAATAATCAGTTTAAAATTTATTTTGTCCTATTTAAAAAAAAAAAAATAATAAAACGCTAAAATCAAAATAATGCAACCAGTTCATAAATTATTTTTATAAACAGTTTTTGTGCGTGTGCCATGTGATACTTGGAGACAGATCGGAAATTATTCAATTTTGAATCGCTAAATCATTCTGGGGTCCTATGCTGAAGGTTTAATCCGACTTAAAGTTAATCTGAGATTAGCGATTGTCGACACACAGTAAACATACTAGCAGTATCGATTAGATAATCTAATTTAACGAATTTAATCTGAGATTAGGTTTAATCTCAGATTAAATCGTCAATAACTGGAGATTAAATTGTTAATTTATGCAAATTTTTAAACCACCTCCGGAGGTGTATTAAAAATTTGCGGGTTTTCCCCGCTAATCTCGGATTAAAGGCGATTTAATCTGAGATAAAGTCTATTAACTCCGTTAACCTAGATTATTTAATCAATACTGTTAGTATGTTTACTGTGTGTCGACAATCGCTAATCTCAGATTAATTTTAAGTCGGATTAAACCTTCAGCATACCACCCCTGATTAATATTCTGTACCATATTTTTTCAGACTAGAAAAGCTTACAGTAAAAATCTTCCATTATTTAATAATCTATCAATTGTACAATTATAATTCCATAGTTATAAACCGTCTTTTTAATAAAATAAAAATAATAAAATTACTGCACTTGCTAAAGTTTTGTTTTTCTTTCTACTGGGAATTTATCGAAGAACATCAGTGAAAAAATAACGCAAAAATATGGCCAACAATTTTTGTAAGCTAATTTTTTTTCCAAAATTTATAAAAAAGATGAAAAACGATCTTAAAAATCCGTATAAAACGTATTAATCACTTATTTAAGGGACAGATCTCAAGAGTTACCTCCATGGCCTAAGCTGCAAAGGACGATTGGAGAGAAGGAACACCAGTAGTGATAAGTGCAGTAATAGCTAAATCGTATAATTCACTGCGGGATTATAACTTTACTTTCATTTTCTTACAAAACCAAAAACCAAAATTATAGTTTGCCAATAACTTTACTTAATCTTCCAAACAATGAAACAGCCTTACTAATAACTTAACCATAAACCGATTAACACCTATTAATATTTTATAGAAAATGTTACCTAAACACAAACAGTAATAGCTTAATATAGTACTATTGCACTTTTACAACCAAAAATTATTTATAAATAACAAAAATAACCATAGAGAAGTTTTAAGAATGTAAAAACTATAACCGAGAAGTTCCACATCAAAATTTCGTAATATTAAAACAAAACAAGATTTTATTTTTAAGCTTAAGTGCTTGCTAAGTGGTCGATCCTCTAAAACCTTTATATACAATAATTTTAGCATTTAAGATAAAAAACGTAATTGATAATTATTAAAAATTTATCAAAAATATTACCGGGGTTAAAAAAATGAGAAGGAAATTTTTTTTTTTTCATAAATTTTTGTCAAAACAATTTAAAATTAAAGAATTTCTTTTGCGAAAAATAGCTAAATAACAAAATAACAATAAAAAACAATTAAATTTTACAAAAATCAGAGAACAGATCATTTTTAGAAAAAGGTCATTATCCCTTTATTTTTTAACCAATCCGATATTCCGTTTTTTTCGTCAAATTTTCGAAAAAATATTCGTGATTCTTGCTATCAACAATTGTGGAATAGGTTAGAAAACGACAGGGCGTATTATCACAGTATAATAAGTTTCCCGGTGCAATATTTGCAGTGCAAATTCGGATCTATGGGTGGAAGTTTCCCGGCAACTTCAGGTCTGCGAATTTCAGTCAAAAGTCTGATTATACGTTCAGCCGTATAGTCCGAGGCTTCGGAATTCACGGGTGAAACAGCCCGATCACGTAAGGCTGACGCGTCTTCATCAATATTATCTTTTTCGTCTGAAAAGATTAAATATTGATATTATAACAGTGCAAAATATAGAAAAACTCACGATGGTGAAAACAAGTATTTTATAATAATTTAATTTAATACACCTACATATAATTTAATACACCTTTATAAGTCCTTTACCTGTGATTTGTTCCTCATATATTCCGTTTTGAGCGGCGGACTCTGGAAATGCATGACTATAACCGTCCACTGCGGAGGAAACAGCAGTGGGCGGAGCGATAAGCTCCTCCCCCGTTGTCTCGTCCAGTTCTGATTGGCTGAGAGAAACTCGGGATTTCTGGATTGGACGCGAAGAGAGGGCGGAGCGATGGGAAGATTTGGATCCGTGCCCAGTGCATATTTTGTTGTACTGATGCATAACTCCACGCTCTTGTAGCAATTGCATCATTAAAATTTGCAGTTCGTTCAGTTTATTCTAAAAAACAGCATATTAAGCTCGTTTATTATACTTAATTCAGTGATTTTTTTTCCAATATCATTTTAAAAATTTATATATAATACATTCCAATATATTTATTAATTAATTCTCTAAAAGAATTTTTTACTGTGAAAATAATATTATAAAATGCACTTCCCTGTTAATTCAAAATATTTAAAAAAATTAATTTAAAATAATTCCTAAAATTATCAATATTTGTTCAACTATTAATGTTGATATTAAAAAATCTAACTAGAAGCATTTTATAATTAACAATTTTTTTACAGTTTTTATCAATTCATAGGTATAAAAATAATCTAAAGAGAGTTCTTTCTTACCGCCATATCTTCTTTTTCACGAGTTAATTTGGCCACAAAATTATCTCTCTCTTTTAATTTTTCTTTTATCATTTTACGTTGATGCTGATAAATTGTAATATATTCACCTATAATATTTTATTTAATTTAAACATTTAACTTTCCTAGTTTTTACACTGGTATGAAAATAAAATAATTTAGATTCATAAAAAATATGAAACTGTTTACATTTTGGGCATGCTTACAATAATTAATAAAGTTTTGCTGCGTTTTGAAATGTTGTTAAAACTAAAAATTCCCCAATATTTTACATTAATTTTTCAAAATAAAAACAAATTGAAAATTTTTTTATTTATCTCCATAATGCTTTACGACACTAATGAATGCAAACAGCTTACATACACGGACAGACAATAAACCCTAATATAATCTTTTAGTGAATTGATAAACCCGTGGCGTACGCAGGCGGTAGCCCTTACAATTTTGGATACACTCGCCGAAAAACAATTTACAAGGGCCGATTTTTATTAACTTTAAATTTAGGCTGTATAGTAAAGCTGTTTTTCAGAGTTTTAGGTTTTTGTCGTTTGCCAACGGCCAGAGTTTTGTTGAACCCTGGTCATTTCCGTCCGGCACGCTCCTCGCCTTGCTAACCCTCTCTTCCCACTCTCGGAGGAGATCGGCAATCAAACAATAGAGTTCTTTTAGAGTTTTATGGTTCTCTTAAACATCACTCCACTCGTACAATAGAGTATTAACAGTTATGGTTTACCAATGGTCTCTGTTTCACTCTGCAGCTGGGTGATCAGGTGTTCCAGCTGTTGGTTTTGGTCTGTTAGGTCCGCATTCTGTGACATGGCACGGGTAAATCGGTTTTGAAGTTGCTCCATAGCTTTCCTTAATACCATGTCACCTAAAAAAGTACACGACAATTAATTAAGAACAACAATATTTTATTACAGGTACTTTACATCCTAGTTCTAAACATAGGTGAGCACGGTCGGGGAAGCTAGGGGGGGTGGTTACCCGGGGTAAATCGAATTTTGAATTCTAGGAGGGGGGTCCAGGGGGTGCCGGACGGACCCCCCTAGCTTTTTAGGGGGTTGACCCGGAAAATTTTGAAATCTAGAGGGGGGTCAGGTGGGGTCCGGTGTCCAAAGCAAAATAGTTTTAAACCATAATAACTTTAATAATTGTTCTTTTTATAGGATAATACTACATTTTTATTGAATAAAAAGCCATATTCATGTATAAAAAGGGTGTAAAAGCATGAATATGTGATGAAAATTCACGTTTTTGGAAGAAAATTTAGTATAAAAAAGGTACCTAAAATTTTCCCGAGGGGGGAGGGGGGTCAAATTTCAAAATCTAGAGGGGGGTCAGGGGTAAAAAATTCGGAAATTTGGGGGGAGGGGGGCCCCCCTAGATTTTTGTCTAGGGGGAGGGCCCAAAATTTCGAGGCTAGGGGAGGTGGAGTGGACCCCACCCTACCCCCCCCCCTTTCTCACCTATGATTAGGGTGAGGGGGTTAAAATCCGAGAAACGCAAAATACAAATACCCATATCGTTTTTTTTTCTGGAGTGCATTTTACCCATATAGTTTTTAGATTTTGAAGGAAATAGGCAAAAAACGCTAATTTTAGGTCAAAAAGCCTTTTTTTATTGCATTTTTGAGCTTTTTATTGCTTAAAACATTTATTTTGACCTCAAAACTTAAGTTTGAGGAGTTAGAAGTCATTTTAAACACGTTTTTTCTTCATTTTTCCAAAATGGGGGGAAGGGGGTTAACCTTTTCTCCCCCCCCCCACTTCTGAGTGGGGAGGGGGTTAAACCCCCCTTCTCAGAATTTGGGGGGGGAATTAACCCCCCCCCGGTGCCCATGTATGCCTCCAACCTCCGAGAGCAGTCCGATCTGACTTGATCCACTGGTCTTTGACCCCCGGCAATGAACAACAACAACAACCTGCCTCTACCTCCTAGTCGAAACTTTTAAAATACAGTCCTAGGTTTTAACAGCTTGCCAAAAAGGAAGGATTCCTTAGGGCCAACGCGGGACTTTGACGGTAAGAATTCTCCGAAAAGAATTTCGAAGAAAGGTCGGAAGAGAAGTTACTAGTGACTATGATCCGAGCAAATTATAACTACTCCTCCGATCATTACGCTTGGCTACTAAACAACTTTGCCGCTTGGCACATAAACCAGGTCGGTTGATTTGTCAGATGGCTAAGGATTTAAACTTTAAATTATTTATAATATTTATTTATGAGGATGGAAATAAGGATAAACCCGGGCCTCACAATACTTTACCGTCCCGAGCTAAGAAAGATAATTGTCGCGAAACTTACGTTTTTGATCGTTATGCTCACTGCAGACTGAAGATAAGTCGTCGTTGAGGTTGGATGCGCTGAGTTGGTCGTTTCCGTTCCTCTCATCCTCCTCCAGACTGCTCCTTCTGGCTTCCCCGCCCGCCGCTTCTCTGTCCACTACGGGAGCTCCTTCCTCGGGGGGAGTTGCCGGGTTATTTCCGTTGAAGGAAGTGTTGTTGTTGTCGAAAGCGGAGGCGACGGTCTGTTCCAACTGCTCCGCCCTCTCTCGAAGGGTCTCGTTCTCCGTGTGCAGTGTCGTGATCCTGTTGATCGCCTGAAAAAAAAATCATTTTGGTTTGTAAAAAGCTTTAGCAAAAATGGAAATAAAATAGTGATGGGCAGTTCCGGTTCGGATGTTACGGGCAAAATTTGGAATTCTGGTTCCGGTTCCTGATCCGGATTGTTTAGAAAATCTCAATTCCGGTTTTGGATTTTTGAATCTCAATTCTGGTTCTGGTTTCGGTGTTCCGGGGGTTCTGCAGATCTGTCTATCACTAGAATAAACTACTGAATTTTTGTTCTTTTAGGGGCGATGTGAGGACACGTGACAACTCGTTTTGCGCGGTTTTACATCATTACATCATCATTAATGGCTGCGGTGTGAACTAGGTCTTAGCATACATGTTATCGTCATGTAATCAGACCTGTGCACGATCTGGAAATGCCCCCCTGTTTTATTGGAAGATTTGCCCCCCCCCCCTTTTTATTGCCCCCCACCGCCAAAAAATGAAAAAGTACCCTAAAATTATGACGCCATTTTTGATCTATGATGACGCCGTCATCGCCAATTATTTTTCAGTTTTTAGCCTATTTCAATGTATTTTAAACCATTTTAGAGCTATTTTTACCTTATTTTCGCTTTTTTGTCCCTTTTTTCCCTTTTCCCTTCTTCTTTTTTCTCCTTTTTTTTCTCGTTTTTTTCTTTCTCCCCTGCTTGCCCCCCGCGTTTCAAAAAAGTTGCCCCCCCCCAATAAAACCCCCAGGGAGGAGGGGCAGTGCACAGGTCTGTGTGTTAAAAATATGGCGTTCATTTGCCACGTCAGGGTCTAATGTGATGTTCTGAAGGTCAGTTTAGACCAAAAACCACTTTTTAGAAAGAAAAAAATCTGGATTAGGTTTTTTTAATGCAAAGGAATTAGCAACAGAACCTTTACGTTACAACATGACCTACTAAATTTACATTATCATTGGTTTTTATAAGACGTCGTACATTGGAAGAAAACGCCACGATAACTAACGAGAGATTTGTTTTCAAAACATTAAACTGAGCTTTTAGATTTAGAACAAAACAACATACTTTTCATATTCCTATGTGGTAAAGTTTCAAATTTTTCGTTGCTTCCCCAAGGTTTCTCGAAATAATTTATTAGCTATATGGATATCAAATTAAAAGGTTTGCTTTAAAGATCAGACAGACGGGTAGTTCTATACTACGCCGATAAATATGTAACACTAAGTCCACCGCCACCCTTAGTGTATTTATAGTGTTCTGTTCGATACTTCTTAAAAGTGCTAAAACACGCAAGGAGTTGACAGGTTTTTATTTCTACTTTAAAGCGGCCATAGGTTATTAAAACGGCCATAGGTTATTAATATTATTCAACCGTCTAAAAAGGCCATCTCAGCACTTTTGCTGAGAACAATCTTCAACTGAAGCTTCAACTTATGGAGGTGTCAATTAAATTAGATATTAAGTAAGACATAGAAACCCCCTTTTTTGCCAACTTTATGTCAATTTTTTTCAAGAACTTGAAACAAAACAAATCAAACGCTTTCATAGATCAATAGGGTCGCTGTTGCATTGCCTGAAATTTATCTACCCTAGTGCCTAGTGGGATTATGCCAAGGGCAGACTGACACTAGAGAACACCCTTCTCGTCTCCTTCGCTCACCTGTTGCAGTTCCACGTGTATTGTGTTCTGGTTCTCGTCCTCGGCGTTTTGCTCCATGATGCGATGGAGTTCGGAGTTTTCGTTCTCCAGTCGCCCCGCACGTTGCCGCAACTGGGCCATTTCCCGCTCCGTCTCCGTCAGCCTTGCCACTTCCCGCTCCAACTCATCGATACGCGTCTAAAAAAAGTAAGAACTTGTTCAGAAATTCGCTAAAATAATAAAAAACATTTATTGTGATGCCGCTGGGCCCACTACCGCAACTGGTTCATTTCCCGCTCCAAATCCTCTATATACGTCTCTAAAAAAATAACGGAAACTAATAGTTTGAACATAAATTCCTTAAAAATAATAATAAGAAACATATGATGCGGTGCCCCACCAACTGTGGCCGCATCATTTTTAGAATATTTTAAATAATTTTAAGTTAAAAATAAATCTAACCTTTTGTTCTTCCGATACAACACTAGCCACATTATCAGAATTAATTGCCGTTAAAACCGCATATTTTCTTTGCAGTGCCGCGTTTTGTTCAGTTAATGCTTGTACTTGAGACTAAAAAAGTTTAAAATAACCAAAGCAACTATTCTCTATTAGATGCAAACATTTTTAATCAGAATGTTTACAAAACGCCAATAAACTTGTTTCTTTAGATTACATATACAATTACATACAATTTTACTGCTTCAATTTTAAACTAGCAAAACACTGTAATTATTTATCAAAGTATTTATTTAAAAATATTGAAACTATGTAAATATATGCGATTTTTAAATCCAAATACGAGAGATTAGTCAAAATAGTAGAGTAAAAAAAAGGACCAAGGGTTGGGTGTGGGTGTACCCCCAAAAATTTAAAAACTGTCGATAACCCGCTAGTTTTGGGCTGCCCGGAAACCGAAGACCAAAACCTACCCCAAAAATGACAGGGGAGGGGTTAGGTTAGGTTTTGCTAAACTTAGGTTTTACTTAGGCTTAGGTTAGGCTTAGTTTAGATTTTGCTTAGCCTTAGGTTTTGCTTAGGCTTAGCTTAGGTTTTTCCTAGGCTTAGGTTTTGCTTAGGCAGGCTTATCTTAGATTTTGCTTAGGCTTTGCTTAGACTTAGGCTTTTTTATTGGGGGGGAAGGGCGGTAATTACAAAACTGGGAGGGGCACAGGGGGCAAGACAGGGAGGGTGTCTGGTCCAGACTGAACTAAATCCCTTAGAGCTTACCTCTTTGCTAATGTAAATAATACACTGCCTGTAAAGAGACAACACCCGATGGCCAAACATAAATAAACCAAAATTACTTTATTGTAAAGTCAGACCTGTGCACTGCCTCCTCGGCCTCGGGGTTTTATTGGGGGGGCAATTCCAAAACGGGGGGGGGGCACAAAGGGCGACTTTTTTTGAAACGGGGGGGGCAATAAAACGGGGCAAGCAAGCGAGAAAAAAAAAGAAAAAAAAAGAGAAAAAAAAGTGGAAAAAGGAGAAAAAAGGGACAAAAAGGCAAAATTTTAGTAGAAATAGGTCTAAAATGGTTAAAAAAAATTGAAATAGGCTAAACACTGCAAAAATTTTGCGATGATGTCGTCATAATAGATCAAAAATGGCGCCCTAATTTTTGGGCGAGGGGGGGGGGGGGCATACCGGGGGGGATGGCCAGTCACTAATATTCCCGTTGAGGGGGGACATTTCCAGACCGTGCACAGGTCTGGAAATACCGGTCCTTTTTTACACTATTGAAAACAATTATTGAATATACTTCCCTCCCCCCTTCAAAAAAAAAACACGGAAAGTTGTTTTCGGTTGTGGACTTTATTCGCTGAACTTTATTAAAATGACTGTAAGATGATATTTATGTATGTTTTTGTATTTTTTTAATAAGCTCCTAGTTTCTAAATTATTTAAATTATTTGACAAATCGTAAGACGATTTTTATGTATTTTCTTGTTTTTTTTTCAATAAACATCTAGTTTTGTTTGTTTGTTTGTAAAGATATCCCAATCTTCCCATATAAAATGGAAATTGCTGTTCATATCATCTTGCACAATATTAGCACTCACTACTAATAGGGGCCAGTGCAGCATAATATGATTAAGGACAACCTTGTTAAAGGATTTAAGAAAAAGGTATGTTATGATTATTTTAGAGATGTAACTACTAAAGTATTCATCTGATTGTTGATTGGTTCCAGTCTATTTATACTTCCTTTGTGGACTTTGACTTACCTTTGTGGAACAGAACCCTTTGCAAAAAATATTATTGCTAAAGGTATTATTTAAGGATAATAACTAGTTAGTAAGCATGCAAAAGGGTCTGGTTCCAGCCATACATGGGCAAGTTGGTCCGGAGTGGGGGGGGGGTTAAACCCCAAATTAGGGGGGCTTAAAATCCGAGAAACGCAAAATACCCATATCGTTTTTTTTTTCTGGAGTGCATTTTACCCATATCGTTTTTCGATTTTAAAGGAAAAATAGGTAAAAAACGCTAAATTTAGGTCAAAAAGCCCTTTTTATTGCATTTTTGAGCTTTTTATTGCTCAAAACATTTATTTTGACCTCAAAACTTAAGTTTGAAGGCAGTTAGAAGTCATTTTAAAGACATTTTTTTTCTTCTTTTTCCAAAATTGGGGGTGGGGTTAAACCCCCCTTCTCAGAATTTGGGGGGGTTAACCCCCCAAACCCTTCCCCCCGTGCCCATGTATGGTTCCAGCTTTATCCAACTTACTAGTATCCATGCCATTTCCATTGATTCCTAATATACTAAAATAGTTACAATAGCCCTCATACCTTTTTCTTTGCACCCCTCCTTGGTCCACCCGTAAGCTGTACCATTTTTCCTCCATGTAATATATATCCTCAGGGCCGTAGCCAGGGGGGATTGGGGGAATTAATCCCCCCTCAAATTCTGGGAAGGCAAAAAATTTTGTAAGGGTTCCCCCCTTGGTTTTTTAAAAAAATTAGAAAAAAAAAGATTTTTTTTTCCAAATCACTCTGTAATGTATTAAAGCGATATAAAATGCATTATTTAAAGTGATTTAGGTTCAAGAAGGTGCTTATTTATAAAAAAGGAATTATTTATAATTCAAAACATCAGTGCAGTGAGTTTAAAAATATTGTATTTTTGTTTTGTGTGAAAATATTTGCATAAAAGCGGCAGTATCAAAGAGCAGGAAGTCACGATTCAACCACTTTTTTTGGTATAAAAAAGCGGTTTTTTTAGGATTTTTAATAATTGGTAATAAAATACCTAAAACTATTTTATTTTGTTGTATTTATTTAAAAAAACAACAGAAAATAAATAAAGATTCAGTACTTAAATTTAGGTTTTCCTTGTGCCTTTTAAAAGCTTAAAATTAAAAAAATTTCCACCCCAGGGGGCATTCTGCCTCCCCGGACCCCCCTGACAAGGGGCTCCGCCCCTTGACCCCGCTGGGGGCTACCGCCCCTCAGACCCCACATTTGTGGGGGGCTCCCGCCCCGCACCCCCCTTGTGGGCCCCTTTAAACCACCTTCCAAAAAATCCTCCCCTCAATTGAAATCCTGGCTACGGCCCTGACCCTCTAAATGGTGTTACCGTTTATAATTTGAATTACAAGTAGAGGGGATATATTTCATGTCGAAAATTGCATTACGTGTGTCACGGGGAAAACCACGGGACGGTTAACTCCCGCAGTACCAAGGGAGCCGTTCGCACTCTTACAATACATAATATTTATGGCAACTACTGGTAAGCTAAATACATTATATTTTTAGATAATATATTGTTAATAAATTTATTTTTGTGATAAAAATTACATGCCAAATCATTATGTATTCAATACCCAAGCTTACATTTAACGTTTACAAGCTTTTGTGTCTTTCCTGTCTATGAATTTACCCAGGGGGTACACATTTCCCCAGATATTTAGTTTCTAAATCATTTTAATTTGTAAAACAGTAAATTGACTAAAACAAACTTTGGAATCTTCCAACTCCTGTTTAAGCGTGTCAACTAAAGTTAGCGATTGTTTTGCTTGGTCTTCAATTTGACCCTTTGCCAAAGATTCCGCCATTACCAAATTTAAACGCTGAGTGAGATTTTCTATTTCTTGTTTTAACTAAAATAAACGGGTTTCTACTAAAATAAACTTTATAATTGCTAATTGTAAATCCAAGATTCTAAAAAAGCGTATTCTATATTTTTAAAAAAATATAGATAGATCCATTTCTAGTCGTTTTTTTATTTTCTAACTGGTATTGATTTTAAGAAACTAATTTAACCAAAAAAAAACAAACAAACAAAGCAAAGCCAACAAAACTTTAAAAATTATTATAGTCAGACCTGTGCTCTGTCCCCCGGGGTTTTATTGGGGGGGGGGGGGCAATTCCAAAATGGGGGGAGGGCACGGGGGCAACTTTTTCGAAACGGGGGGGGGCAATAAAACGGGGTGGGGGCACGCAGGGGAGAAAGAAAAAAAGAGAAAAAAAAGCAGAAAAAAAAGAAAATAAGGTGAAAATAGGTTTAAAATGGTTTAAAATACATTGAAATGTCTAAAAACTGCAAAAAAATCACAATGATGGCGTCATCATAGGTCAAAAATGACGTCATAATTTTAGGGTACTTTTTCATTTTTTCGCGTGGGGGGCAATAAAACGGGGGGGGGGCAAATCCTCCAATAAAACGGGGAAGGGGCATTTCCACACCGTGCACAGGTCTGTATAGTACTCAATCTCAATAATTATTTATCAATGTGGTGGTAATAATATGTATGTCAAAAGTATTGATTGATATATTAATAATAATTAAATGTAAACTACAAAATGAGAGTAAAGTTACGGCTGTATTTTTCTGTCGTTCCGCTGCAATTT
>JASAMX010021418.1:0-11664 GCA_030248175.1 Microlaimidae sp. YZB2_3
TTTTTGGCGCTAGGATAAAAATACATTCTGCATAATATCTTCGGAAAGAATCTCTTCTGCAAGAATAACTTTTGCAAAAATACATTCCAGTAAAATATCTTCGGAAAAAATAACTTCTCGCCGTGCGTCGCGGAAGATATTATGCTGGAAGGTATTCTTTCCGCCCTTCAAGAAATAAACCGACGAGTGAGACGCGCAGCGAAATTAAAATAAAGCAATCTTATAATTTAAAACCTTGCCAACTATGCGAATTTACAAACCAAAAACTGTTTGATTGATGTTAAATTGTGCTAAATTACTACACTACGCTTTAAATATAAACTAATACACGGGTAAATTTAATAAACTAAATTACTAAAGGAAAAGTACACTGGTTTGTTTAATTCTAAACGTAAAATTACTCGCTTATGGACAAATTAAAAACTTCATGCTTCTAAAAACTTAAAGTATAAAATCATACTAGTGTAAAAGGCTTTAAAAGCAAATTAACACTTAGTTTTAATTAATTTTTTTTCCTGAGCCTAAGCAAAACCTTAAAATCGAGCGAAATTGTATTGTAATGCATTTTTTAATAATGTTTTATTAGAAAAATCTAATTTTTGTTATCAATGGTTCGTAATGTTTTAAATAATACGATTTGTTTATTTTTATTCCGCTGTACTAAACTTTATGGTTTTGAAAACTCAGTATAAAACATTCTTAGTTGGTTTTAAATGCTTTAAAAATTATTAAAACTTTGTTTTAATTAAATTTATTTTCCTAAGCCTAAGCAAAACCTAAAATCAAGCTAAATTGTATTATGATACATTATTAAATAATGCTTCTTTAAAAAAATGTTGATATTTTTATTATCTACAGCTTGTACGTAATGTTTTAAATTATAAAATTTGTTTATTTCCATTCCGCTGCGCGCCTCACTCGTCGGTTTATTCATCCAATGTTCAGCGTTAGAAAGGCGGAAAGAATACCTTCCAGCATAATATCTTCTGCGACGCACGGCGAGAAGTTATTTTTTCCGAAGATATTTTACTGGAATGTATTTTTGCAAAAGTTATTATTGCAGAAGATATTCTTTCCGAAGATATTATGCAGAATGTATTTTTTCCGGACACCGGGGAATTTCGACTGACCCGACGACCCAACCCAACGTAAGTAGCAACGGTAACGGGACTGGAGCCGGAGCGAGTGGACTTTAGAGCCAAGGGTCTTTAGAGCCGCAGTGTGGGATTTTAGAGCCGTATTGGAGGGACTTTGGAGCCGTAACGTAAGTTTTGTGTTCAGAAAATTCATAAAAAATTAGGGAACTTTAGAGCCGAACTCTTAAACCTGGCTCGAGAGGCTAACTTTATTCACCTCTCAGATTTTGCTGTTTAGGCTTAGGTTTAGGTGTCGCTTAGGTTTAGACTTTTGCTTAGGCTTAGGTTCAGGCTTAGGTTTTGCTTAGGCTTAGGTTTTGCTTAGGCTTAGACTTAGAAAAAATCTTTATAAAGCTCTTTCTAAGCTAAAAATCTTTCTACGGTTTGTCCACTAGACGTCCCGCCCACTCATTTGGGCGAAAAAAAATGTCTGGAAGCCTGACTACCCGACGGCGCCACCATTCTCCCGCCAAATCCTTATTCTTGTCCTCTTCTGTATATACAATAGAAAACCCGAAGCATATTTATCCTGCATAATGATTACCGCATTGCATAATTAGCTCCATTATTTATGTAATTGTTTTAATATTACTTGTATATTGTTTTACTATTGCTTGCAAACGCATTTTTTATTTCGGCTCTAAAGTCCCTGCTGCGGCTCTAAAGTCCCCAGGTCCGGCTCTAAAGTCCCGGCTCTAAAGTCCCTCGGCTCTAAAGTCCCCAAACCGTAGCAGCCCCTTAGATTTGCTGGTCATGCTTGTGACTCATCTATTAAAATAGTGTTATCAAGCGCACTTGCGGATCTGTGTTTCATTGTGTTATTGGATTACTAAATAAAATTTTTAACGTGAACAAAGCTGTTACAATCATTGTTTACTATTTACATGTTTTTAGACAAGATCGAAATTTTTAAAGAAATTTAGCTATGAAGACATTAAAACTGCCTACCAAAATCTGCAAAGTAGTGCAAAAATTACGTTTTCACACTTCCAAAGGAGGATTTGGCAACGCTAAGTTCACATCACTAACAGATACATCGGTGGAAAAACCCAAACGACAAGTATATGATGCAGTTATAATTGGAGGAGGTAAGAATGATATTTTTATAGCTTTACATTAAGCCATATATATTTTGATGTAAAATTTAATTTTTAAACCCAAAGCTTAAACAATATTTTAATTGATAAACAAAATCTTTTGATCTATGTATACTAATTATACATGGCAAAGAAAAAGGTACAAGTCCCATACGTGTAACAATTGTCAGTTTGACAGATCGTAAAGTAAAATACGCTTATAAAACACGCGTATACACCAAAAACGGACATGTAGACATCATTTTTGAGGTTATTTTTACAATTAAAGTCTTGTAAAAAGTTATAAGCCATTTAAGCCCAAAAACTACCTATTTTGGTATGTACAATTTATGCTGTTAAGGAAAAAATTTATTTAGCTTTTAAATAACTTAAAAGTTTTTTTTTTCAGATTCCCCAGTCTGGTGGCTATGAATATAGTCAAAATTTTCTCTAGTGTCTACCATTTTTGTATGAACACCAGTTAAAAATAGTCTAAATTTCAATTTTTAAAAAAATGAAAATTCGTCAAAAAAATAATAATCAAATAAAAACATGTCAAAATACAGTTTAGCTTGATTTTTGGGGTTTGTTTAGGCTTAAAATAACCAATTTCAGCAAAAATAAGCTTAAATTAGCTTTTAAAGCCAAATAAAGAATTGTTGTCCATGTTTTTGGCGGTTCATCATAGATGAACAAGGGGAGGTAGGGGGAGAGAAAAAAAAAAAAAAAAAAAAAAAAAAACAAAAAAAAAAAAAAAAAAAAAAAAAAAAAAAAAACAAAAAAAAAAAAAAAACCCCAAAAAAAAAAAAAAAAAAAAAAAAAAAAAAACCCAAACCCCAAAAAACCCCCGGGTGGGGTCCACCCCCTAGCCTCGAAATTTCGGCCCTCCTCTAGAAAAAAATTTAGGGGGGGGGTCCCTTCCACAAATTTTCAAATTTTTTACCCCTGACCCCCCTCTAGATTTATAAATCTGACCCCCCTTCCCTCTTGAGAAAATTTTAAGTACTTTTTTTATATTAAATTTTCTTCTAAAAACGTTAATTTTTAACACAAATTCATGTTTTTACACCATTTTTATACCTAAATATCGCTTTTTATTCAATAAAATGTAGTATTATCTTATAAAATAACTATTATTAAACATTTAATAATTTAAAAGTGTTTTGTTTCGGAAATCGGACCCCACCTGACACCATACATGGGCAAGTTTGCCCGAAGTGGGGGGGGGGGTTAAACCCCAAATTAGGGGGGGTTAAAATCCGAGAAACGCAAAATACCCATATCATTTTTTTTCTGGAGTGCATTTTACCCATATCGTTTTTCGATTTTGAAGGAAAAATAGGTAAAAAAAAGCTAATTTTAGGTCAAAAAGCCCTTTTTATTGCATTTTTGAGCTTTTTATTACTTAAAACATTCATTTTGACCTCAAAATTTAAGTTTGGAGGCAGTTAGAAGTCATTTTAAAGACATTTTTTTTCTTCAATTTTCCAAAATTGGGGGGGGGGGTTAACCCCCCAACCCCCCCGTGCCCATGTATGGTATTAAACCCCAAATTAGGGGGGGGGGTTAATATCCGAGAAACGCAAAATACCCATATCGTTTTTTTTCTGGAGTGCGTTTTACCCATATTGTTTTTCGATTTTGAAGGAAAAACAGGCAAAAAACGCTAATATTAGGTCAAAAAGCCCTTTTTATAGTATTTTTGAGCTTTTTATTGCTTAAAACATTTATTTTGACCTCAAAATTTAAGTTTGGAGGCAGTTAGAAGTCATTTTAAAAACATTTTTTTCTTCATTTTTCCAAAATTGGGGGTTTAACCTTTTCTCCCCTCCCCCCAGTTCTGAGGGAGGGGGGGGGGTTAAACCCATACATGGGCACGGGGAGGGGGGTTGGGGGGTTAACCCCCCAAATTCTGAGAAGGGGGGTTTAACCCCCCCCCCCACTCAGCAGTGGGGGGGGGGGAAGAAAAAGTTAACCCCCCCCCAATTTTGGAAAAATGAAGAAAAAAAATGTCTTTAAAATGACTTCTAACTGCCTCCAAACTTAAGTTTTGAGATCAAAATGAATGTTTTAAGCAATAAAAAGCTCAAAAATGCAATAAAAAGGGTTTTTGACCTAAAATTAGCGTTTTTTTCCTACTTTTCCTTCAAAATCGAAAAACGATTGGGTAAAATGCACTCCAGAAAAAAACAATATGGGTATTTTGCGTTTCTCGGATTTTAACACCCCCCCCTAATTTGGGGTTTAACCCCCCACTCCGGAACAACTTGCCCATGTATGGTTAAACCCCCCTTCTCAGAATTTGGGGGGTGGGGTTAAACCCCCCGTGCCCATGTATGCTAAACACCCCCCTAGCTTTTTGACCGTGTTCATCTATGTGGTTCATGTGACCAATGAATTTAATTTTTGAGATATTTCTAGATTCTTCAGACTTTTAGCAATGTAGAACAATAATTTTTAATTTATTTTGTTGCTTAACAAAATTTTTTTCTTAATAACATAAATTGTACATACCAAAAAAAAAGAATTTTTTTGGCCTAAATTGGAAATAACTTTTTATAAAAGACCTAAATCGAAAAAAATAACCTCAAAATTGAGGTCTACGAGTCCGATTTGGGGTACCTATAAAAATGTTTTACATCATATGTTTTACATCATGCATATTTTACTTTTCGATCAGTCTAATCGGCCTGTGCCAGGGTTTTTGAGAGGAGGGGGTCAGACCCTAAAAATATAAAATCAAGATATAAATGCGGCGCGAAGCGCCGCCTTTGGCACCGCGCAGCGGCACCAGGCGGACGCGAAGTGTACGCCGGGTCTTGGGGGGTATTCCCCAGCCGCCGGAAGCGAAATTTTTTGATTTAGAATTAAAAAAAAAAAATTGGGGCTCAAAAATACCTATTTTCATTAAATTCAAGGCAGGTAATCAGGCAGAATCCATTTTTAGCATACCCCAAAAAAGGAGGTAGGAAGAGGCAGGGGTCATGATGGAGTTACCTTCCTTTTTACGTTCCCCCACCTATGGACCCACCTCCTTTCTAAATTTTTACCGCGACCAACCTAGAAAGGGGGTGGGGACATGGCCCCCCTGACACAGGCCCTGAGTCAAATCGATAATTGGTACACGTATGGGACTTGTACCAAGAAATATATATCCCAAAGGATTGAACCAAAAAAAAAGTTTTTGCTTAGTGTGCTTAAGTGCTTGCTTTTGTTTCTCTTATTTTTGCAGGAATTGAGCCCAAAAGTTGTATAAAACAAAAATCTTTTTAGCCTTTTAATTTTTTTTGTTTTTTAAAATTTAAAAAAAACCAAAGAATTGTAAAAAAAACTTTTTATTTCTCCATTAAATTTAAAAAATAGCTAATTCCTATTCTACTGACCCAATAAAATCCATCCCCCTATCCTCGTTCAATATTATTTATTTTTAATAAATAGCAATAATGAATAACTTTATTTTTTAGGGCACAATGGTCTGGTCTCGGTGGGTTTTTACCTTATGACATTACAAAGTTAGTATTAGCTGGAAAAACTTAAGTAGTTTATGAATTTTTATTTGCTGTTTTAATGACTTCTAGCAACAAATTTTTTATTAAAGTCTCAAGAAATATTTACCAAAATACAGACCTGTGCACGGTCTGGAAATGCCCCCCGCTTTATTGGAGGATTCCCTCCGTTTTATTGACCCCCAGCCCAGAAATAAAAAAGGACCCAAAAATTATGGCGCCATTTTTGACCTATAGTGACGCCATCATCGCGAAATTTTTGCATTTTTTAGCCTATTTCAATGCATTTCAAGCCATTTTAGACCTATCTTTACCTTATTTTCGCTTTTTTTTGTCCCTTTTTTCTCTTTTTCCTTCTTTTTTCTCTTTTTTCTCATTTTTTCTCTTTTTTTCTTTCTCCCCTGCTTGCCCCCTCCCCGTTTTATTGCCCCCCTGTTTCAAAAAAAGTTGCCCCCCCCTGTGGCCCCACCGTTTTGGAATTGCCCCCCGATCAAACCCCCAAGGAGAGAGGCAGTGCACAGAAGTATTATATAAATTTCAAGTATACCCCCAAAATCCGGGTACTGCCCACCTTTTGTGGGGGAATCCCTTTTATCCCCAAATTTCAGGGGAAAATAGACGGCCTCAAGATTTTTAGGACGTATAACCCTCCAAACCAACCCCCTCCCTTCATTGGCGTGCCCAGGGGGGAAGGCGGGGGGGGGGGGGCGCCCCCCCCCCCCGAAATCCGGCGAAGTCGGATTTTTTCGTAAGGGAGGAAGGACCCTTACGTTTTTTGAATTTTTGGGAGAGAAAATTTTTTTCTTAAATATTAATACTGAAACTTTCCTGATGCCTTCCAAAAGCATATTAATAGTCAAAAAACCAAATTTTCCCCGCTTCGCGGGTAGTTTAAATTGACAATTTATCTCAGATTTTCAATTCCAAATCGATTTTGCCGCTCAATAGTTAATGCATAAATGTTAAATAAAACTACTATAAACACTATTAACCTTTTATTAACGTTTTAAACACATGTTTTAAATGGATAGGAATAAAAAACCTTAAATTTTGTTTTAATTATCATCTGGAATTAAAATTTTTAGTGTATTTTAGCGCCTTAAATTAAAAATTTTCTCCCCCGGGGGGCTTTCTGCCCCCCCCGGACCCCCCTGACAAGGGGCTTTGCCCCTTGACTCCGCTGGGGGGCTCTCGCCCCCCGGACCCCCCCATTCTGGGGGGCTGACGCCCCCAGACCCCCCTAAGGGTTAGTATGTACCCCCCTGACCGCCCCCACCCCCCAAATGAAATACAGGGCACGCCACAGCCACCCATCCCCAACGTAAGCATACGACCTTGAGGGTAAATCCAAAAAAACTTTTGGAGAGAGGGGTTTATTTATTTATATGGATGTAAGAACCAAGACACTTCTGTGTGTTCTAAAATTTAAGAATTTTTATCACAATATAATATGATATACCCAATCGCTCAAAAAATTTTCGCAGGGGTATGCTTTTACAAAAAAATTTGGGAAGTTCTACAGACCTGTGCACGGTCTGGAAATGCCCCCCCCGTTTTATTGGAGGATTTGCCGTCTCCCCCG
This sequence comes from Microlaimidae sp. YZB2_3, assembly GCA_030248175.1. Taxonomy (NCBI): domain Eukaryota; kingdom Metazoa; phylum Nematoda; class Chromadorea; order Desmodorida; family Microlaimidae; species Microlaimidae sp. YZB2_3. The sequence goes on from JASAMX010021418.1 coordinate 7,301, forward strand.
CATAGGTGTTTTTGGTCGGGTCCGCTAGGGGGGGGTCCACCCCCGGGTGGAAGGCCAAAATTTTTTAGGGGGGGGGGGTCCAGGGGGTCCGGACCCCCCTGGCTTTTTAGGGAGGGGTGGACCCCGGGTGCGAGATGTCAAAGTTAGGGGGGTCAGTTGGGTCCAATTTTTTAGCAAAATTTTTTTTTAACTCAATAATTTAAGTGTTTTTGGGTCTAATATTGAATTTTATGTATTAAAACAGCCCATTTAGGCCTAAAAAGTGTATTTAAACACTGTTTTTAACTAAAAACCGTGTTTTTGACAGTAAATAAAAAAATATACTTCCAAGTTGGTCCGGAGGGGGGGCCAAGTTAGGGTCCGGGGGGGGGGGGGGGGAGGGGGGTCAGCCTGGCTAGGGGGGGTCAGGCGGCCGGACCGCCCTCGAGCTTTTGGGGGGAGGGGGGGGGGCCCCCTGATTTTTTTTTCTAGGAGGGGGGGGGGTCCAAAATTTTGGCTCTAGGGGGGGTGCACCCCTCTGTCCCCCCCCCCAAAAACACCTATGCTCCCCCGTTTTATTGCCCCCCACCCCGCCACAAAATTAAAAAGTACCCTAAAATTATGACGCCATTTTTTGTGACCTATGATGACGCCATCATCGCAATTTTTTTGCAGTTTTTAGCATATTTCAATGTATTTTAAGTCATTTTCGACCTATTTTTACCTTATTTTCTGTTTTTTATCCCTTTTTTCCCTTTTCCATTCTTTTTTTCTCTTTTTTCTCCTTTTTTTCTTTTTTTCTTTTTTCCCCCTGCTTGCCTTCTCCCGTTTTATTGCGCCTTGATTCACAAAAGGTGCCCCCCGTGCCCCCCGTTTGGGGATTCCCCCCCCCAATAAAACCCGGGGCAGTGCACAGGTCTGCTTCTATACAATTGTAAGTGCAAAATACTTTAGTATAGGTATTTAATGTATAAAAATTGTACAACTAAATTCGTGATATTTAAAATATTTTCAATAAAACAATTAATACAAGGGTTACGGGTTGGTGTATGATCTTAATAGGGTGGGGTCATAGATGAACACGGTCAAAAAGCCAGGGGGTGTTTACCCCGGGTAAATGAGATTTCAAAATCTAGGGGAGGGGGTCGAACCCCCTTAGCTTTTTAGGGGGGTCTACCCGGGGTGGAAGATTTTGAAACCTAGAGGGGACTAGGGGAGTCAAGTGGGGTCCGATTTCCGAAAAAAAATACTTTTAAACCATTAAATGTTTAATAATAATTTTTTTATAAGAGAATACTACATTTTATTGAATAAAAAGCGATATTTAGGTATAAAAAGGGTGTAAAAACATGAATTTGTGTTAAAAATTCACGTTTTTGGAAGAAAAATTTAGTATAAAAAAAGTACTTAAAATTTTCTCGAAAGGGAAGGGGGTCAGATTTCAAAATCTAGAGGGGGGTCAGGGGTAAAAAAATTCGAAAATTTGGGGAGGGCGAGGGGGGGGCTGGATTTTTTTCTAGGGGGCCCCCAAAATTTCGAGGCTATGGGGGGTGGACCGTGGACCCCACCCTACCCTTCCCCCCTTATTTATCCATGGTCAAAAAATGGTTTATTATTCAATGTTGATAAAAATTAAGTTTAAACATAACCTTTTCTCAATATTTCCTGCACTTGCAGCAATGTTGTTAACTTTGTGGCACTTTTTTTGGTCACAAAAATTATAACATTGCTAATCGTGGCAGCTGAGCGCCCAGAATTTTTAAAAAGAAAATTGAAAAGTTATCAAATCCTTGTTTACTTAAATAATTGTATTTAGTATTTCTGGTGCTTAATTAAAATGAGTAAAAACGACGTTCCTGTTTCCCCCGTGCTTGTAACGATATTAAATGTGTTGTTCAAAAACAGCATTATTCAGTAATTTTAAGAGATTTCTAAATTCGTTGTGTATTCGATTACGAAATTCCGTTTTAATATACTATAGTTCAGACCTGTGCACTGCCCCCTCCGGGGTTAAAACGGGAAGGGGGGCAATTCCAAACCGGAGGGGGGCACGGGGGGGGAGCAACTTTTTTGAAACGGGGAGGGGGCAATAAAACGGGGGGGACAAGCAGGGGGAAAAAAAAAAAAAGAGGAAAAAAGGAGAAAAAAAGAGATAAAAAGAAGGGAAAAGGGAAAAAAGTAACAAAAAAAAACGAAAATATAGTTAAAAAAAAGGTCTAAAATGGCTTAAAATACATTGAAATAGGCTAAAAACTGCAAAAAATTCGCGATGATGGCGTCATCATAGATCAAAAATGGCGTCATATTTTTAGGGTACTTTTTCATTTTTTGGCGGGGGGGGGGGCAAATCCTCCAATAAAACGGGGGGGCATTTTCAGACCGTGCACAGGTCTGATAGTTTATTATATTTTTAGTGTACTATTAAAAATTCAGACCTGTGCACTGCCCCCTGGGTTTTGTTTGAGGGGGGAAGGCGAAGATGAACACGGTCAAAAAGCCAGAGGGGGGTGTTTACCCCGGGTAAATGACTTTTCAAAATCTAGGAGGGGGGTCCTAGGGGGGTCGAACCCCCCCCCCTAGCTTTTTAGGGGGGGTCGACCCGGGGTGCGAAATTTTGAAATCTAGAGGGGGGTCAGGTGGGGTCCGGTGTCCAAAGCAAAACAGTTTTAAACCATAATAACTTTAATAATAGTTCTTTTTATAGGATAATACTACAATTTATTGAATAAAAAGCGATATTTAGGTATAAAAAGGGTGTAAAAACATGAATTTGTGTTAAAAATTGACGTTTTTGCAAGAAAATTTAGTATAAAAAAGTACTTAAAATTTTCTCGAGAAGGGGGGGTCAGATTTCAAAATCTAGAGGGGGGTCAGGGGTGAAAAATTTGAAAATTTGGGGGAGGGGGGGCCCCTGAATTTTTTTCTAGGGGGGTGGCAAAATTTCGAGGCTAGGGGAGGGGTGGACCCCACCCTACATCCCCCCTTGTTCATCTATGGGGGAAGGGCAATTCCAAAACGGGGGAAGTGATTTTTTTGAAACGGGAGCGCAAGCAGGGGAAAAAGAAAAAAAAGAGAAAAAAGAAGAAATAAAAGAAAAAAAAGAAGGGAAAAGAGAAAAAAAAGCGAAAATAAGGTAAAAATAGGTCTAAAATGGTTTAAAATTCATTGAAATAGGCTAAAAACTGCAAAAAAAATCGGCGATGATGGCGTCATAATAGGTCAAAAATAAAATGGCGTCATAATTTTTGAGTACTTTTTCATTTTTGGGCGCGGGGAGGGGGAATCCCCCAATAAAGCGAGGGAGCATTTCCAGACCCTGCACAGCTCTGAATAATTTATTACATTGTTTTTAGGCCGCATACTTGGCGAAAGCGGGTTTGGACGTTTGCGTTTTAGAAAGAAGACACGTGATAGGAGGAGCTGCTGTGACAGAAGAAATAATTCCAGGTAGCTTTTAACGTATTTTAATTGTATTCCAATCCAAATAATATATTTTAATTAGATTAATATAATTTGATTTACGCTATGAATTGTTTTTGAAGTGTGTTTTGTTTTTGTTTTTTTGAAGCATACAGTAAAGTGTGGTAACTGGGGACAGTTTTTGACTTTGACGCTGTATAACTTTTTAACCACAAAAGGTTTTTAAGTTTTTTTCTCAGAAAGGTGGAAGGCCTTTAAGAGATTTGATCCCAGTAAGCAGCGATGGCATATGTGCCACGGCTGCTTACTTCTTTTTAAAAAACCGACTGTCTTAAGTTACCTCGTGGGTGAGGTTAACTTGAGACAATGAACGTTTTTCTGCATAAAATTACTCTAAAGTGACCATTGCTTCAAATTGGATGCCCAGTGGGGTTACTTGAGACAGTAAAGTGTTTTTAAAAAATTGTTCAACAGATTTCACTAAAAATGTACAACTATAGACCAACAAAAACTACAGTAAAATATAAGTCCACCAAGCAATACACGATACTACACTATTCCCAGACCTGTGCACGGTCTGAAAATGCCCCCCCCCGTTTTATTGGAGGATTTGCCCCCCCCGTTTTATTTCCCCCCCCCCGCCAAAAAATGAAAAAGTACCCTAAAAATATGACGCCATTTTCGACCTATGATGACGCCATCATCGCGAATTTTTTGCAGTTTTTAGCCTATTTCAATGTATTTTAAGCCATTTTAGACATATTTTTACCTTATTTCCGCTTTTTTTGTCCCTTTTTTCCCTTTTCCCTTCTTTTTTTCTCTTTTTTTCTCCTTTTTTTCTCTTTTTTTTCTTTCCCCCCTTGCTTGCCCCCTGTTTTATTGCCCCCCGTTTCAAATATGTTCCCCCCGTTTTGGAATTGCCCCCTCCCCGAGCACGACGTAACTGAACGAAGAGGACCAACATA
>JASAMX010021419.1:0-35555 GCA_030248175.1 Microlaimidae sp. YZB2_3
TGCACTAAAACAATATGATACCAACTAACATCAGTAATATCAAAATTATATACAAAAGGAAAAATGAGACACTTAGAACAAACTGCTTGTAATAAAAGGTCCCATTTAAATGGGACCTGGTCCCATTTAAATGGGACCTTTTGATTTTGGTCCCATTTAAATGGGATCCCATTTAAATAAGTCCCATTTAAATGGGATCCCATTTAAATGGGATCCCATATAAATAGGTCCCATTTAAATGGGACTTATTTAAATGGGACCTATGAATAAAAAAAATTACAACAATTTTTTTTATTAATAAATACGCATCATTTTATATTGTTTTTTATTTGAGCGGCGGTCTGACGTGCGTAATTAAAAAACAAAAAAAAATTTATTAACGCATCATTTTTAATTGTTTTCGCGTGGGCGGCGATCGGATATGCCACACACACACACACACATACGTTTTTTTTTTAATTTTTCTTTAAATCATTTTCAGCAAAATTTAACTTCAATTTTTTTAATAACTTATATTTTGTGAATACACGAAAATTTGAGAAAAAAAAATCAGCGTTCTATTTAATTTTTAAAAATTATATTACCACTGATATTTAAATGGTTTTTTAAATTTAAACTTTTCATAAAAATAATTATATTGTTTTCTTAATGCAACCCTATTTTATAGCTGACAAATATTGAAACATAATGTGATCTAGTTTCGTGAAAAAGGTTCTTTTTAGTTTTTCTGTAAATACTGTTTTGTTTACTGTAAAAATATCATTTAAATAGACCCAGCCCGTTAAAAAAACTTAAAATTTTAATAATCACCTTATTGCCAATGTTAATCTTACTCTTGAGTGTCGAAAGAAGTATTAAAAAATAGAATAGAAAAATTAAAAGTTATGTTCCGTGCTTTTAAAACAATTATTTGTTAAGAAAACCCGAAATTTTTCTTTTAAAGAATTAACAAAATCAAAAAAAACAGTTTGCAATTAATGTTGGGTTTTTTAAAACAATTGAATTCCTAAACTATGAAAAAACAGTTTTTCTTCTTTGACATTATTTTTTAAACTTTAGTTTGGTTTATTAAACATATAAATTCATTGATTAACAGTTTCGGAGTATACGTAAAATATTAAGAAGGAATTTTAATTATATACAAAACAACATTTTACTTTCATTTAGTATGTAGTTTTTAAGACAAGGAAATATTATCAGGCGTAAACAATTTACTGTTGAGTTTTGGATCAAAATATAACAGACTAGTAAACAAATTTGAAATAACACTAATTTTCAATACACTAATAATCATCATAATAATCATAATAATAACAATAATGATATAATCATAATGATTAATAATAATCATTTTGACCATAACAGTCTTGATATTTTACTTTGGAGAACCAAATAAACAATTTGGTAGTTTGGTAATTGAAATTCGGAGTGATTGGTAAATGAAAAACGTGCCAATTTTTTATGCTCTATTCATAGAGCATTTATCATGGCTAGTTTTATATGATTTTCAACATGGAAGCTTTTTACTATTTAATTTCTAAGTTTGTGAGTTTGTTTCTAAGTTAGAAAATTAAAACGTAAAAGGTCCCAAACTGAATATAAATTTTTAATTTAAACTATTAGGTGCACACAATTGAAGTTCGTTCTTGTTCAAAGCTGCTTCTATAGTTCTATAAAAAATAATAAATAAAAGATTATTCTCGTTTTTTTTTTGCTTTGCATGCTTATGATTTTCTATTGCTTTTTTAATAAACATTATTTTTATTTTAGTTTATGAATATTATTTTAAAGCACTTGATATTTATTTTTCTTTAGCCGAACTCAATAAGCCATAAAAACAGTTTGAAAAATAAAAAACCAAGAAAATATACAGAATAAATAACATATTAATTTGTAGATTTTTTAAACTGGGCTCAGTTGCACAAAAAAATCTACCCCATAGATAATCTTAAACTACCCGTAGATCGATCTAACCAAAGTTCGTCTACAGGGGATAGTCAATTGCACAAAAAAAACTAAGGGTAGTCTGTTAGAACGATCTTGATCTAATGGGGTAGATAGGTCAGGAGGTATCTACACCAGATTTTTAAATAAATGAAAACATTTTAAACATTGATAAAAAGTTCTATAAACTATCAATAAATTGATTTTATGACATTTTAAATACAAATAATTTGTTTTTCTCTTAAATATAAATATCAAAACCGAAAAAACTATTAAATTAAAACTTTTGCACAAAACCTAAAATATTTACATTTTTTTAATGCCAAAACTTGCTTTTTTTCAGCCACAAACTGTTTTTATTTAAAAAAAAACATGTCCACTGTTTAACATTTGTTGCAAATATTGTTTGATGTTTTAAAAAAAATCTTTATTATGCCTAAAACCATGCTTGCAGAACAGTAAACACGCACCAAAAAAGTGTGAACCGAACTTCAGCCACTTTATTGACCACTTTGAGTTGGGGGGTTAAAAATTTCGATTTTTACAATTCTATAGAATCCTTTTTGTACACTTTTGTCACGTTTGGCTCAACTTAACTTTTTATAGTCCCTAGTAGCCAGGATTGTACCGAAAGTTTCATTTTTGATGGTGGGGGAGGCGTATTTCAGTATTAAAAAATTTTGGATCCCCCAAAAAAAAAATTTCACATGTGGCGCTTTTAAAGGTTAAAAAAACAAGATAAATGTAAATAAATTGGGTGCCCTGCCCCTCTCCAAAATTTTAAAGGTTAAAAAAGCAGGATAAACGTAAATAAAGCTGTATAATACACTGTTTTTGGCATAATAACGTTTTATCCAACGTTTTTAAAGTAAAAACTTAAAAAGGGTATACCTATATTGGAAAAAAATTACAAACACCGCCGCCACAGGTGGCTAAAAATTTAGGAGAAGTGGCAGGGACGTACCAAGCAAGAGGGGCGGATTTCAGTACCAAAAAAATTTCGGGGGGTGGAGGGGAGTCAATTTTTGGAGTCAATTTTGGTACCAAAAGTATTTTATAATTTGCACCGAGGGATGAGCGAGGCGCAAAAATTTTTTGCATTTTTAGCCTCTGAAAACGACAAAATTTACCCATCTGGCAACCATTTTTTTGGTGGTAGGAGTGCGGCCGCCACCCCCCCCCGCCTGTTATCCTTATTTTTTCCTGCGTTCGACCATTTCCAGGGGGGGCGCGGCTGCCCCTTCTGGTTACGTCCCTATTAGGGGGGTGGGGGCTACCTATTGCAGCGTGAATTTTAAAGTCTCTGAAGTTTGGGGATATACGTTGCACTTGCACAAAAATTGGATTCCAAAAAACGAATAAATTTTATTGAGGGTATTTCCTCTAAAACTGAATTTTTAACGTTTGTAGTATTAGTACCTAACCCCTTAATTTTAGAAGTCTTTGACAAAGCAGGACAAATTTTACGGGAGAAAATTGCTAATTTTTTTAACCCTTCAACCTACCCAGACAGAAAAGCAGCTATTGAAACGAAGGAGCAAATTATCCTCAGGTTTTTGTGAATTGTCGGCTGAAGTTGATGTTTTTCCTTTTTTTATTTTTGATAAAAAATAATGAAACGTTAAGTAAATGCAGTAAAAGAACACAGGAGATCTTTCAACTTGTCATTTCCTTTTATTTTCCAAATTGTTTGGGTTCCATCGCAAAATTCCCTCATGGAAGTTCCTTGAGGAAATTTTGCTTAGTGTTTTTGCCCTGTTTTGTAAAAATTTAATGTTTAGCCTGCTTAAAATTTCCAGCGAAAAACTCAAAACTTTTTAATACTTTAAAAACGCGTTTTTAATAGTTAAATTAAACACAAAAAACAGCAAACAGACACAATAATTTTATTTAATTCAATAATACCATATTTATTTATTATTATATTACAAACAAGAATTCTTTAAATTGGTGGCCCTTAAGAGGGCCGTTTGGGTTGCTTCAATTCAGGAAGCTACTGTAGCTTGAGGGGGCAAGCGGACCACAACGCTTCAGAAAGGAAGCGGACCTTATCTGCAGAAGTTGGATTCATAAGAAATATTCCATGTTCAAATTATTGAAGTTGAAAAAAATATTGAATTCGGAAGAATGAGGAGGGCAGCAATTTGTTCATTGAATATTTTTTTAACGGCGGTTCTTACATTAAAATAACTAAAAATTGCAACAGTGATTTATAAATGATATAACAAAAGTATATGATTATAACGCCAAATAATGCCGATTGTCATTGTACTTGTACCCAGACCTGTGCACGGTTTGAAATGCCCCCCTCCGCTTTATTGGCGGATTTGCCCCCCCCCGTTTTATTACCCCATGCCCCCCGTTTTGGAATTCCCCCCTCCCAAATAAAACTCCAGGGGGGCAGTGCACAGGTCTGTGTACCTATCAAAACTTTTTGACAAAATTTAATAAAGAAGGTTTGAGGGGTAGGTCCATAGGTGGCAGCTTCCTGGATTTTTTTTTGGGTATACCCGACCCCAAACTTTGGGGGGTGTCCCAAAAAATTTTTTGGAGTATACCCCACATACCTCATGTTTAGCGGTTTTAGTACTGGGACCATAGGTGGGCAGGGAGGGTGGAAGAGGGTTATACCCCCCAAAAATCCCAATTATAGCCAACACCCCCCTAAAATTTGGGGTACCCCGGACACCCCTTTAAAATTTGGGGGGTCCCAGTTCTAAAAACCCTAAAAACGGGGTATTTGAGGTATACCCCAAAAAATTTTTGGGACACCCCTCCAAATTTCAGGGGTCGGGTATACCCCCAAACTCCGGGGAGGCTGCCCACCTATGACTGGGACACCCCGAATTTCAGGGGAAGGGTGTTTGGGGTACCTACAAATTTTAAGGGGGCGGGGAGAGTGTCGGTAGTAATTGAAATTGTGGGGTATACTTCCCCCCCAGGCCCCAACCTCCCCCCGCCCACCTATGGATAGGTATACCCATAGGTAACTATGGGTAGGTATACCCATAGGTAGGAAGGGGTTGATGAGGGGGCTATACCGTACCCCCTCCCTTTAAAAAGTTTTAAGTCTTGAAAACTCTTGAAAATATGGTTTAAAAGTTTTATTCTGCAAACGTTTTACTACCACCGGCAATCAAAATAGGTTTAAATTAAAATCCCACGGCTTAAATGCAAGGCGATCAAATGTTGCAAACAAATGCGCGGTAATTAATTTTTCTTAAAAAGCTACACCTATAAAGTATAAATAAAAAACATTTTTTAAACAGAATTTTTTCTTTGTAAAAATACCTTTAATATTAAAAATTAAAATATTTCAACTTAAAACGCAATTCGCAAATTGTTAACACCAAAATAATTTCATTTGCTTATTTAATTTGATAATTTGCTTGCTAAAACCGTGAATCCTGGCTTGAAACGCATTAAACTGGGCTAAAAACTGCAAAAAATCGCGATGATCGCGTCATAAGGGCGCCTTAAATTTTTGGGTACTTTTACATTTTAGACATTTTTGGGTACAGCCACTAATATTGGGGGGAGGCATTTTCAGATCTTGCACAGGACTGGACATAACAGAAAAAAATTTTTTTTAAATTATATGAAACCAAAGATACTGTAAAATCTTAGATACTGTAAATGATAAGTGATCAGAGAATAGAAAATTATACTCTCTAAAAATCTTGAAATTATCGACCTCTCCTCCTAAAGTTTGGAGATACCCTGGATACCCCTTTTTTTCAAATTTGGGGGTCGTTAGCACAGGTGGGAAGCCTTAGATTTTTTTGGGAGGGGGTTTTTTCTCAATACCCCATATTTTTGAATCCCAAAATTTTTTTGGGGTACCTTATACTCTAAAAATACCCTATGTTCAGCATTTTTAAGGACCCCAAAATTTTAGGAAGGTGTCCAATGCAACCCTCAAATTTACAGCTGTCTCAACAATTTCATGATTTTTTTGGGGTGAAAACACCCCCCTGATTCCCCAGCCTTCTATGGTAGTTAGTAATAAAAACACTAAACTAGTACTTTCCCTGATTTAATCTCGACGGCTATTTTGAATACTGAGAATAGGTATTTTTTGACAAAGTACAATCATGCTCATGCTTTCAGAAAATAAAATTTCCTAAATCAAATTAAAAAAAATATTTTCTGTTCAGCTGCAATTTTATGAAATATTTTTGGGTGTTAAATAAAAAAAATCATTTTTGCAGCGCTCAAACTTTTTTTAATAATTCAGTTGAAAGAATTCTAAATACATCTTTGTTAAAAAATGGTTTTTCAATGTAAAATTTGACATAAATCGATTATAGCTCTACTTGTGACTGCACTGCAGTGCAGACCCGGACACTGCTCCCCCCCCTCGGAGTTTTCTTTGGGAGGGGTAAATTCCAAAACGGGGGGCACGGGGGGCAACTTTTTTGAAACGGGGGGGGGCAATAAAACAGGGGGAAGCAAGCAGGGAGGAAAAAAAAGAGAAAAAAAGAAGAAAAAAAGAGAAAAAAAAGGGAAATGGAAAAAAAGGAGAAAAAAGTGAAAATAGGTCTAAAATGGCTTAAAATACATTGAAATAGACTAAAAACTGCAAAAAATTCGCGATGATGGCGTCATCATAGGTCAAAAATGGCGTTAAAATTGTAGGGTACTTTTTCATTTTATGGCGGGGGGGGTAATAAAACGGGGGCAAATCTAATAAAGCGGGGGGGCATTTTCAGACAGTGCACAGGTCTGATTATACACACCAAAATTTAGAATAAGTGAAATTGTACTTACATAAACACAATAAAAACATTGTTATACTAAAATTTAAACACATACAGTTTGATATTTGATATTGTGTTTAAGAATATGCTTTCAAAAAAGTTTAGGAGCCCAATTATAGAACAAAATGCCATTTTATTTTAGATAAATGTAGATTTTTTTTAAATTCAAACTCAGTATTTTTTTTGACGAATACTTATAACTTTTATGAAAACGATAATTTATATTGCTTTTCATGTTAAAAACAGTTTTAAAATTGGTAGAATTCAATTTACCATAAACAACTGGAAATGTGGACAACAAACAAACTTTTTAGTCTGGAAAGCATAAGAATTAAGCGCCATTTTAGTAAAACACCATTTTTTTCTAATTTTTGTGTGTTTTTCATAATAATATAATTTAGTGCGTTAAGTGTGAATTAAATTTCTGCAAAAAAGTATTTTTGTACAAATTTATCGATCAAATTTTTGGACCGAGTGGGCTAAAGCCGCAACGGTAATTCCATAGATTTCCATGCTGTATTAAAAATTTTTAGTTTTCAAAATTTAGGAAATTTTTCAATGCTATTAAATAATTTTCAATCTAATTTTTTTGTTAATTTACTTTTTTGAAAATTCTTTTTCATTTGTTTCATAAGTCAGCAGTTGTGGATTTTAAGCACATGGAACAAATGGGTTTTAAAAACTTTCACAGAAATCCTAAACTAAAAACAACCAACAAAACAAACATTCAAATTGACAATGTTTAATGAATGTATATGCCTTGCAATTTACTTAATCTGAATTTGGAGAAAGGTATTCAACATTAAAAAATATGCCCAAACATTTTTATTATAAATTCGCGCAAATTACGAACACACTTTGAATTCAAACTAAACAACAAATAAAAACAAACCTTTCTAATTTATTTTTGTTTTAAATACTAGTATTTATAGATTTATAATTACTTATAATAAATAAAATTATTTTTTCAAAAAAAAAATGGTTTTCGAAAAAAAATAATCTATGGTTGAAAAGATCGATCTAACTTAAGAACAAGCTCGAGTTTTTTTGATGCAACAACTTGCGACTACCGTAAGTTCAAGCACGTGCTTGAACTATGTCTTGTTCTTTTCATAGTCGATCTACCCCTTAGTTTAGTATAGTACCAGAACGTTCTTCAGGGGTAGTTTAAGATCTTTTTGTGCAACTCAGCCCAGAGACCCCTTTACTTGAAATATGCGCTCCCTGATTCTGTTAATTTATTTGCTTACTGTTAGCTAACTACTAAAAATTTACATATAAAATTTTAAAGAATTATGTTTTAAAAAGTGATTAATTTTAGTGTAAAATGTAAAATTGAATGTAAAATTTTAGCCAAATTAGAAAGACTTTTTATGTTTGAGTTTTACAATAGCTTTTTAAAGAAAATATATGCTAACGGTGGGTGAATAAATTTTGATGCGCAATTTACGCCACATTTTTATTATTTCCAATAAGTTTTTTTCTTAAATTTATTTTCTAACAATTACACAAAATAATTAATGGCATTATTCTATAATTATTAATGTTATTGGTACAAAAATAGGATTTTGTGGCCGAAATTAAGGCGGATTTTGTTTTTTTTTTATTATTTTCAGATTAAAAATATTAAAAAACTCAATAGAGTGGAATAAAATTTTTATCAGCCTTTTTTTAATGTTGGCTGGCTGTAACAAAAGCCATTTGATGTTGAAATATTTTTTCATGCCAAAAAAAATTTACAAAAAACACATGTTAATAAAACTTGTATTTTTTAAGGTTTTGACATAATTATTTAAAGTCTTGCTAATAACTATAAAAGTTTGCAAACGGGAAAAAATTAAGTTATATGTACCAAGAACAATACCTTCGGATAAATTAGCAACCTTTAAGAATTTTTATTGTTTGTTTTAGCAATAGTTATAGCCAGTTCTTTTCTAGGTGGCCAAAGTTAATGGAACGCGCCCTAGTTTCAGCCACTATAAAAACAAATTTTAAATCTCCACTGATGTTTAAGTGTAAAGAAATATTTAAATTTTGCTCTGTAATAACAAAAATAGCTTTCGATTTTGAGACCAAATCTTGGCTTGATTAGAAGAGCCCGAAAAAACTTATCCAAAAAAATAAAAAAGGTGGCCAAAACTAATTCAGCTACCCTACTTTGTCCTCGTCGATTGTGATGAAGCATAAGAAGTACAGCTGGATAACGGAAGCTGATAAGTCCTATTGTCAGCATAAATCTCCAGGTAGGTATTCTGGCCATACAGTAATCCCCGACAAAGCAAGATTAAATAAAAGAAGAACAATAAACAAATTGATCTCTCAGATTCATTTTTTGTAAATAATTAGGTCATTTTAACACAGTTTCATTGTAATAACTAGAAAGTGGAACCTAAAAGGTTCTAACGAAAATGTGAATAAAAAATGTTTATATTGCAAAAATTTAAGAACAACATAAATTTGTTATGTATTTTTTAACTGTTTTCCAAAACTTTTTGATAAGAATAAGAATGTTTATTCAGAAATTTAATGATTTAATGATTGATGATTCCTATATTTGTTTACAAAAATAAAAATATTAGAATTAAATTCATATAAATTCACAAAACGAATACTTTAATTTATTTTTTTTAATAATTAAAATTTTTTGCAGAAAATTTAATTAACATTATAAGTAATATGATTTGTTTTTTTTATATTCTTGCCAATGGTTATGATGATTAATATAAAAAAGTAGATGCATTCCACTATAGCCACCAACTGGGCGCCCGTCTTCACGTGACTCAGTCCGCAACAACATGTAAATTCCTAAAACAAAACAAAATCAGATTTATTATTTATATTTCTTTTGTTAAAAAACAAGAAACATACATAAGCTAAAGATAAATTCTATCAGGGTGAAAATAGATGAGTGGTAAAGTAATCACTCGTTCTTTGAGAAAATATCACATATAGAGCAGAGAAACACATGACGCAACTGAATAATAATTGGTTACATAACCGCTGAAAACTTTTTTTTAATTTTCCCCCTTCGGGGTTTATTGTTTATTTCATCCTTGCGGAAAGCGGTTACACCCTTAATTTCAGTCTGGAAGACTTACTTAAACTTTATAATTTCATTTTCATTTCATAGTTGACATTGACCTTCTATCTGCTGAGCGAAATTGCGGCAACAGGTGTTTTTTATTAAAAAACGAAAATTAATAAGAAACAATTAGCATACTTTTTTAATCAAGTGTGGCGTCGCTTGAAATCTGTACTTTGGGACGTGAAATCCAACAGATTCATATGATTTTAAGTTTGAAATTAAAAGATGAAAATTAAAGTGTTTAACCTAGATACACTATTAAAAAATAACAAACTCGTCACTGGAATATAGCTAATTGTGATTACAAGACTTTAAACAAACCGTCAATTAATGTTGTTTTTTTTCAAAATTCTGTGCATTATATGATTTAAATTTTAAACAATTTTCGTTCAAAAGAAAAAACTTGTTAGGCCTACTTTTGTTTTTTAATGCATTTCCTTAATTAATATTAAGATACTATTATGAATAAGGTGTTCTATGCTAAGTATAGGAATAAGGTGTTCTAGCAGCAGAAAAATTTTAGAAACTTAGAACTGTGAAAATGAGAACTTGGATGCCAAAATAAAAACAAGGTTTAGCTTTGATTTGGGCCTCTGTTTTAAGCAAATTAAAATTTTCTAATTTAAATTACCACTTCTGGTGTTTGTTAAAGCTTTAACTTATTAATAGGTTTTAGTGATTTTAAACTATATTGACTCCTTAAAGCTCCCCAAATTTTCTGAATGTTAAAAATAATTTAATAGAAAATAAGCATTACTTTAAAAATTGGTTTGTATATGAATGGATTTGGAAAAGTTTGAACTAAATAAATATGAAACTAGAACTTGGATCCGAAAAATTTACATCACAAGAACTATACACAGGTTTAAGCTTAAACTTACAGTGGGGATTTTTGCGAACGAAACAATCTTGCTTGATGAATTAATTTATTATATGTAGATACATCATAAAAGTTACGCCTAAGGTTTTTTTTAATTTTGTAAAACTATCATTTAGGGTACAAAATAAAGCTATCTTCACGATAAAATATTTTCAAAGTCTTACCAAATTCATTGTACCTCTATACAAGTAATTATTTGACGATATTGTACGTCGACTCTGCCAAGAAGCCGAATTTTTTACAACATCACAATATTTAGGTTTCATGTTTTTATTGAAATTATTATTTTTCTGGATTAATGACATCATTTAAAATAGTTTTCCAAGTTAAAGTAGAGTAACTGAACAAATTCGCCATTTCGGTTGTTGTTCTTTTAACTGTAAAATTATGTAAATGATTTTTGAATATCTGTGCTTCTTAATCTGCCAGTTCAATAATTTTGCGTATAGTGGAAATCCAAAATTAAAGGTTTTAGGAATTAAGCAATCCATTCACCCTACCTACAAAACACTGAAAAACAAATAAAGAAATATTTTCACGCACAGGTATATTGTCTCAAAATTCTCTTAATACCATGTTTACAATTTTTTCGAAATGTCCTACGTAAAAAAATACAATATTATAATAAAATTATTAAAATCTCACATTATGAATACTAAGGGGTATCTCGTCAGAGGTGTAAATTGGTAACCATTAAATGAATTTAGGAAAACTGATAGTTTTTTATCAGTATGTCAAATATTTTCCCGTGGGTATAAAAAAATGGTATTATAATAAAATTATTAAAATCGCCCATCTAAAATTTCAGGGGGTATATGGATGGGTGGGTTTAAGATAAATATAAACACTAGATAAAAATTAATTAATTAATTAATTAATTAAATTAATAATTAATTAATTATTTCGAAGCTAGCGTGTCAAAACTATCATAGCAGTAAAACCACGAGATTTACATTGAAAAATTAAAAAAATATATTTTTTTAAATTTCGGAGGTATTTAGGGGTTTGTAAACCGGTAACCACAAAAATAGTACTTTAAAGTTCATATTTTTAAAACACACATATTTTTGTGAAAATAAAAGCCACACAGCTTTCATATGAATCTGAATACGACTTAAAAAATATAAAAAAGTAAAAAAAACACACACACTCTGGAATTCGGGGTACAAAGAGGTTTGTATTTTAGTTACTCGACATGCTAGAGTAAACATTTTTGGATTCAATTTTTTACAGCACTTTAAGAACTTTAAAATGTAGGTGTATGAGTCAAAATATAAAAGTTTAGGTCGTGCCCAATGCCTTAGAGCACTTAAGTTTGTGATTCTCACTAAATGATTGTCATCATGATCTTTATGCTGGACAACGAATTATCAATAAAAGGGGAATGGGCCCTTCTCCCCAACCACAAAACAAATTGGACTAAATAAAGTCTCATTACAAACCTTGTTGTCCAGGAAATATAATAAAAGGGTTGAATTTTGATAAAAAGTTAGCAAATGAATTCGAAAAATACAGGAAAAATTATTTACAGCCGTATGACTGACACGGGCTACTTGTAACTCAAATTTCCCAAATATTAAAAATGTGGCTTAAACTTTTTTGAGCTGTGTCCATATACTAGGGGAGCTCTAAAACAAGCGATTTTTACTAAAAATATTAAATTGACGCGGGTAGGTTACTTACGCCTAAAATTGTACATTTTTTGATTTAAAAAATATGGGGATAAGACGTAAGGATTAAATAGTTAAAAGTTGAAAGTTTTGTTGAAAAAAAAACTGCCGCTAAATTTGAGGGGTTTTTCGGGATAAACTGTCCCCAAATTTTTAAAAGAATTTTTTTCAGAAAATAGCAAAAAGTCAAAAAATCCAACTAAAGTTCGCTGCTTTGCATATTGATCTTTGCGCGTCCAAAAGTTTACAATTAGTTTGTTTTGTTTTTTTTTCAAAATTTTCCTAGTCTCTTCAAAAAAGAAGGAAAAATTACTGGGAACGAGTCCATACTACATTGTTCAAGGACCACTATAAAATTTGGATATGGTAGTCATATTTTAGCTTCTTGCTTGATTGTTGGGTTTGGCTTTGGAAAAAGGTGGTTTTTTATCTATGGTTTTAATTGATAAATTACTTAATGCAATAATTGCGTGCAGTAATTTGCAATATCGCACATGCAAAATCTTGCTCAGAACAACAATAAATAAAAAGACGAGATAAAATGTTTTTAGGTAATAATTTAAAATGTATTATTCAAATTCAGTAGCATATCAGGCAGGGGCGTAGCCAGGAGTGATTCAGTGGGGAGGGGGCGGGGGAGGGAGAGAGGGGGGGGGGGGCCAAATTGTCATCATTACAAAAAGTGCCAAACGGGGGGATGGGGGCGGCGCAGCCCCCCAACCATGGGGAGCTTGGGGGACTTTAGCCCCAAAAAATTTTTTTGAAAATAGAGGCAAAAACTATTATTAGAAACCTTATTTAAAACTTCAAATTTAGTAATTTAGCAGTCCATCCACAATCAAAGCTTTTTGCCATATTTCGGTTTACATTATTTGAGTTGTGCTCGCTTCGCGTTCGCGTTATTTGATTTAAGTTCGCGCAAGTTCAACATTCACAAGCACTGAATTCAAAACTAATAATTATATATAAATATGACTAACACACGGATACGCCAAAGGACAAAACTAGAAACATGGATTTTTCTCAGCAGATTTGTACTTGGAAAGTCGCACAATTGCGCATATGCAACTGCAAATTTGTCACTGTAGTAAAATCTAACTAAATTTTTTTCCCAAAATTTCTGCCATTAAGTCTTTTAACATCTCGTCTTAAACACTGACTTCAAAAATCATGTCTTTAAATATCTCGTCTTCAGAAAACACGTTTTTCGGGTGCGATTCTTAGAACTTTGCTTTAAAAAATGATTTTTTAACATTTTCAATAAATTTAATATCTCGTCTTTAAAAAATTCATCTTTTAAACATTTTATCTCGTCTTTTTATTTATTGTTGTTCTGAGCAAGATTTTGCATGCGCGATATTGCAAATTACTGCACGCAATTATTGCATTAAGTAATTTATCAATTAAAACCATAGATAAAAAAACCACCTTTTTCCAAAGCCAAACCCAACAATCAAGCAATAAGCTAAAATATGACTACCATATCCAAGGATTATAGTGGTCCTTGAACAATGTAGTATGGACTCGTTCCCAGTAATTTTTCCCACTTTTTTAAAGAGACTAGAAAAATTTTGAAAAAAAAAAACTGATTGTAAACTTTTGGACGCGCGAAGATCAATATGCAAAGCAGCTAACTTTAGTTGGATTCTTTGACTTTTTGCTATTTTCTGAAAAAAATTCTTTTAAAAATTTGGGGACAGTTTATCCCGAAAAACCCCTCAAATTTAGCGGCAGTTTTTTTTCAACAAAACTTTCAACTTTTAACTATTTAATTCTTACGTCTTATCCTCATATTTTTTAAATCAAAAAATGTATAGTTTTTGTAGGCGTAAGTAACCTACCCGCGTCAATTTAATATTTTTAGTAAAAATCGCTTGCTTTAGAGCTCCGCTAGTATGGACACAGCTCAAAAAAGTTTAAGCCACATCTTTAATATTTGGGAAATTTGAGTTACAAGTAGTCCGTGTCAGTCATACGGCTGCAAATAATTTTTCCTGTATTTTTCGATTCCATTTGCCAACTTTTTTTCAAAATTCAACCCTTTAATGATATTCCCTGGACAACAAGGTTTGTAATGAGACTTTATTTAGTCCAATTTGTTTTGTGGTTGGGGAGAAGGGCCCATTCCCCTTTTGGTGATAATTTGTTGTCCAGCATAAAGATCATGATGACAATCATTTAGTGAGAATCACAAACTTAAGTTAAAACTCACAAAAATATGTGTGTTTTAAAAAAATGAACTTTAAAGTACTATTTTTGTGGTTACCGGGTCACAAACCCCTAAATACCTCCGAAATTTAAAAAAATATATTTTTTTAATTTTTCAATGTAAATCTCGTGGTTTTACTGCTATCATAGTTTTTGACACGCTAGCTTCAAAATATAGCGTTAATTAATTTTTATTTAGTGTTTATATTTATCTTATACCCACCCATCCATATACCCCCTGAAATTCTAGATGGGCGATTTTAATAATTTTATTATAATACCATTTTTCTATACTCACGGGAAAATATTTAACATACTGATAAAAAACTATCAGTTTTCCTAAATTCATTTAATGGTTATCAATTTACACCTCTGACGAGGTACCCCTTAATATTCATAATGTGAGATTTTCATAATTTTATTATAATATTGTATTTTTTTACTTAGGACATTTCGAATAAATTGTAAACATGGTATTAAGAGAATTTTGAGACAATATACCTGTGCGTGAAAATATTTCTTTATTTGTTTTTCAGTGTTTTGTAGGTAAGGCGAATGGATTGCTTAATTCCTAAAACCTTTAATTTTGGATTTCCACTATACGTAAAATTATTGAACTGGCAGATTAAGAAGCACAGATGTTCAAAAATCATTTACATAATTTTACAGGTTAAAAGAACAACAACCGAAACGGCGAATTGGTTCAGTTACTCTATTTTAACTTGGAAAAATATTTTAGATGATGTCATTAATCCAGAAAAATAATAATTTCAATAAAAACATGAAACCTAAATATTGTGATGTTTTAAAAAATTCGGCTTCTCGGCAGAGTCGACGTACAATATCGTCAAATAATTACTTGTATAGAGGTACAATGAATTTGGTAAGACTTTGAAAATATTTTATCGTGAATATAGCTTTATTTTGTACCCAGCCTAAATGATAGTTTTACAAAATTAAAAAAAAACCTTAGGCGTAACTTTTATGATGTATCTACATATAATAAATTAATTCATCAAGCAAGATTGTTTCGTTCGCAAAAATCCCCACTGTAAGTTCAAGCTTAAACCTGTGTATAGTTCTTGTGATGTAAATTTTTCGGCTCCAAGTTCTAGTTTCATATTTATTTAGTTCGAACTTTTCCAAATCCATTTAAATACAAACCAATTTTTAAAGTAATGCTTATTTTCTATTAAATTATTTTTAACATTCAGAAAATTTGGGGAGCTTTAAGGAGTCAATATAGTTTAAAATCACTAAAACCTATGAATAAGTTTAAGCTTTAACAAACACCAGAAGTGGGAATTTAAAGTAGAAAATTTTAGTTTGCTTAAAACAGAGGCCCAAATCAACGCTAAACCTTGTTTTTATTTTGGCATCAAAGTTCTCATTTTCACAGTTCTAAGTTTCTAAAATTTTTCTGCTGCTGGAACACCTTATTCCTATACTTAGCATAGAACACCATATTCATAATAGTATCTTAATATTAATTAAGAAAATTCATTAAAAAACAAAAGTAGGCCTAACAAGTTTTTTCTTTTGAATGAAAATTGTTTAAAATTTAAATCATACAATGCACTGAATTTTGAAAAAAAACACATTAATTGACGGTTTGTTTAAAGTCTTGTAATCACTATTAGCTATATTCCAGTGACGAGTTTGTTATTTTTTAATAGTTTATCTAGGTTAAACACTTTAATTTTCATCTTTTAATTTCAAACTTAAAATCATATGAATCTGTTGGATTTCACGTCCCAGAGTACAGATTTCAAGCGACGCCACACTTGATTAAAAAAGTATGCTAATTGTTTTTTTATTAATTTTCGTTTTTTAATAAAAAACACCTGTTGCCGCAATTTCGCTCAGCAGATAGAAGGTCAATTTCAACTATGAACTGAAAATGAAACTATAAAGTTTAAGTAAGTCTTCCAGGCTGAAATTAAGGGTGTAACCGCTTTCCGCAAGGAAGAAATAAACAATAAACCCCAGAGGGAGAAAAATTAAAAAAAAATTATTCAGCGTTTATGTAACCAATTATTATTCAGTTGCGTCATGTGTTTCTCTGCTCTATGTGTGATATTTTCTCAAAGAACGAGTGGTTACTTTACCACTCATCTATTTTCCCCCTGAATTTATCTTTAGCTTATGTATGTTTCTTGTTTTTTAACAAAAAAAATATAAATAATAAATCTGATTTTGTTTTGTTTTAGGAATTTACATGCTGTTGCGGACTGAGTCACGTGAAGACGGGCGCCCAGTTGGTGGCTATAGTGGAATGCATCTACTTTTTTATATTAATCATCATAACCATTGGCAAGAATATAAAAAAAAACAAATCATACTACTTATAATGTTAATTAAATTTGCTGCAACAAATTTTAATTATTAAGAAAAATAAATTAAAGTATTCGTTTTGTGAATTTATATGAATTTAATTCTAATATTTTTAATTTTGTAAACAAATATAGGAATCATCAATCATTAAATCATTAAATTTCTGAATAAACATTCTTATTCTTATCAAAAAGTTTTGGAAAACAGTTAAAAAATACATAACAAATTTATGTTGTTCTTAAATTTTTGCAATATAAATATTTTTTATTCACATATTCGTTAGAACCTTTTAGGTTCCACTTTCTAGTTATAACAATGAAACTGTGTTAAAATGACCTAATTATTTACAAAAAATGAATCTGAGAGATCAATTTGTTTATTGTTCTTCTTTTATTTAATCTTGCTTTGTCGGGGATTACTGTATGGCCAGAATACCTACCTGGAGATTTATGCTGACAATAGGACTGATCAGCTTCCGTTATCCAGCTGTACTTCTTATGCTTCATCACAATCGACGAGGACAAAGTAGGGTAGCTAAATTAGTTTTGGCCACCTTTTTTATTTTTTTGGATAAGTTTTTTCGGGCTCTTTTAATTAAGCCAAGATTTTGTCTCAAAATCGAAAGCTATTTTTGTTATTCCAGAGCAAAATTTAAATATTTCTTTACACTTAAACATCAGTGGAGGTTTAAACTTTGTTTTTATAGTGGCTGAAACTAGGATGGGTTCCATTAACTTTGGCCACCTAGAAAAGAACTGGCTATAACTATTGCTAAAACAAACAATAAAAATTCTTAAAGGTTGCTAATTTATCCGAAGGTATTGTTCTTGGTACATATAACTTAATTTTTTCCCGTTCGCAAACTTTTATAGTTATTAGCAAGACTTTAAATAATTATGTCAAAACCTTAAAAAATACAAGTTTTATTAACATGTGTTTTTGTTAATTTTTTTTGGCATGAAAAAATATTTCAACATCAAATGGCTTTTGTTACAGCCAGCCAACATTAAAAAGGCTGATAAAAATTTTATTCTACTCTATTGAGTTTTTTAATATTTGTAATCTAAAAATAACAAAAAAAAAACAAAATCCGACTTAATTTCGGTCACAAAATCCTATTTTTGTACCAATAACATTAATAATTATAGAATAATGCCGTTAATTATTTTGTGTAATTGTTAGAAAATAAATTTAAAAAAAAGCTTATTGGAAATAATAGAAATGTGGCGTAAAATGCGCATCAAAATTCATTCACCCACCGTTAGCATATATTTTCTTTAAAAAGCTATTGTAAAACTCAAACATAAAAAGTATTTCTAATTTGGCTAAAATTTTACTATCCTATTAATCACTTTTTAAAACATAATTCCTTAAAATTTTATATGTAAATTTTTAGTAGTTAGCTAACAGTAAGCAAATAAATTAACAGAATCAAGGAGCGCATATTTCAAGTAAAGGGGTCTCTGATATTTGTGCCCCCCACACCTTGTAACACTGACCCTACTGCCCTCTTACATGTTAAAAATTCCGCCACTTGAATCCAGCCATAAGTTTTGGGCAGGCTTACATATCAAGCTATGTGTTCGCAGGTAGCGTGCATGTGTCTAATTGCGTATGCATCTAATTTGGGTTAGAGGGTTGATATTTCTTCAGCACAAGCGGTCAACTTTTGCGCGCGTTTGGGTGGTTAAACCTTATCAAAACGTAAGGGTCGTTTATAAATTCAAAAAATACAAGTCTAAATAAACTTAAAGCTACTGCTCATTAAGGAACCAAAAAGGACAAGGTAAGAGTTTTCTGTAAAAACCAGCAGTCCCAGTCCAAGAAGTTTTGTTCATAAATTTATCGATGAAAGTATACTGTAATAAATATTAATAAAGGACTTCATATACACATTTTGATAATTGCTAAACTTTTCATTTTATGTTTTGTTTTATTTATAGGTGCCTTAGGTTTTATTCCTGAACTACTTTTTCAATTGGGATCAGCCATTTACTTTTTTCTTTTAAGTTTCTATTATTTTCGGACAATTTCAGTCGCTGTGGATTTAGCTGACCAAACAACCAAAATTAGGTTGCATTTATTTATAACTTCAATTTAAATAAAACGAAGGCTTTTAGGTGTATCTCATTTTTAGATGATAGTATTTTTTTGTCCCACTGTCGCGTGTGGTAATTGATTATATTATTATCTGTGTTAATTCTGCATTTTTTTATAATTCTATTTTTACAAAGCAAAAAAATTATCTTTCTGTAGCTGCTAAGTAAATTTAATTTATATAATTTTCTGGAAGCTTCGCTATATTGCTTTTAATAAATATCCAAAAACCGTAAAAATGCTTATGTTTAGACATTTTTTTGTTTTTTTATATTAAAAAAAACATTATTTTATAAAAATCGCATTTTTTTATGAAAAGAGTTTTTTATAATAATGTTAAATTTTTACAATTTGGTATAAGGATTTTAGTTTAATAATGTAAGTATTAGTATAAGAGCTTTACAATTTAGTATAAATTAATTTATTCTCGCACTCTGTATTTTGTACAGAAATGAGCTTTGCAGAAGAATCTATGCAAAAAAACCAACGATTTCTTAGTAGATTACCGTTAAATTGGTGGGATTGAATATGTTCAGGGAATAAAAAAAGCAGCCGTCCTTTCGCAAAGTACAATATTTACATAATGAGATATATAAATCATTAATATATTAAATTAATTAGTGTGGAATTAAATAAGTGCAACCTAAGAGAAATCGGAACGAACGCTACGAAAGGGTCGATTTGGTTCCTGATTGCGGCTCTGCAGAGTTGGTTTTTCAGCATAGTACTCCGAGCTTGTTGCTACGTACGTCAATCCACCAATCATCGACCTTCGCTAATTCTCAGATTCCGTTCTCCTGTTAATTCAGTCAGGTGCCACTGTGATAACAGCAACAGTAAATGATGTACAACTGTATATAAAACTTGCAACTTTAAAGATGTGTTTAACATCTCGATGCCGCCGATTTTAATCAATAATGTTCAAACAACAAAATCATTATAAGTGTAATAAATCGCCCAAGATGATAATACATAGCAACAATAAAATAATAATTTAAAATTACTTAAAACTCGCACATATCATCATAGTATGTACATTTGACAGAAACTTTGAGCATCGATTTAAAAAAGCAATAATTTTCTTTTTCATTACCTTCAATATTTTCTCAGCTTCTGAAATAAACATGGAAATAAACTTTAAAACACAAACGGAACAAAAAACCACAATAAATTAAAAGCGTAAATAGTACTCAAAAATACAAATTGTATGAGTAGTAGAAGCCTTGGAAGCTATCTGATTTGGAGTCGCAGGAGCCAAAATTACTTAGAACTGGAATTCAGAGCCAAAATGGGGAATTTAATATGTGATATTGCTAAAACGTCTAAAACGTATCCTTAGCCTAATTCTAAAACTATACCCAAATCATTTTTTTTATTTTCAGCTCCAAGTTCTTGTTTCGTGGTTCTGAATTCCCAAAGTTTTCCAAAGGCTTAAGTTCCAATTGCCTAATATTTTTAATTTTTATTTAACTCGCTTGTCTTTGTAGTAATTGTTGTTTTTCAATGTGAAATTGAAACCCTGGTAAAAAAAGGTATTTAAAAGTGAACTCAAAGGTCAACTAAAACTTTTCAACTAAGAAGTGAATTAGGAAAAAGAAAGGTTTTTTTAAACCACAAAACCATAAACAAATGTTTTTTGGTAAAATCGTCCAAGGTGAAAATGTTTTTTTATTTAATATGTCTTAATTAATACAATAAAACCATAATTTTAAAACAATGTATAATGCAACTATATTAATACTTCCAACTAAGTTTTATTAAATGTTATAATTTAAAATAAACATTGTAAATACAATTAAAATAAATCCTTTATTAAAAAAATTGGTTATAAGTATTTTTATTATTAAAAAAATCTAAAACACAAGAGAATGTCCAACTGTATACTAAATTTTTAACTAAAATTTTGCTAGAAAAGTCACACAAGCGCGACTTTATGCTACTTTTGTGGCAAAAAACAACTTAGTTTTTTTGCAGTTAAGAATGTAATTTATTTTACGTTTAGTACTGTTTTATTCGCACTGCAATTATTTTTGCACTGCAAGGCTAACTAAAAAAAAATTAAAGCAAAGCTTGTTCACACAGCCTTGCAGCGCAAAAATAATCACAGTACGAATAAGGCAGTGCTGAGCGCTAAGGGAGTCCACTGCAAAAACCGCTACAGACACTGTGTTAACAAAGATGTACGAAAAACGAATTTGGGACAATTTACTCCCGAACAATTCGCTCCCTAGACAGTTCGCTTCTGAGTGATGTTTCTATCCTGCAATATCATGCTCCGGAGCTCCGGCCATTTAGATCGGAGGGAGCTCCGGAGTACTGGAGTTTCGGTGCTCTGAGCCTTAAATGAGCGATTTTAAGCTTATTTAAGTTTGAAATACATTTAAAATTACTGTATTTGCATTTTAAGACTATTGTTATCGTTTTATATAGTTTTAAAAAAAATATTTTGCAAAACAATTTTGACAAAATAATCTAAAGCATTACTCTTCCATTATTCATAAAATTAGTACGAAAATAAGGCGGAGCTCCGGACCTCCAGAGCTCCAAAGGTTGCTTTAGAGCTCCTAAAATCGGAGCTCAAATCCGGAGCTTCAGGAGCTCAAAGCTCCAGGGAACATCACTCCGGGGAGTTCAGAATCTGAACAATCCGCTCCTGAGACATTTCCTTTCTGGACAATGCACTCGCTGGACAATTTGACTCTCAGATTTTTAGCGAAACCTTTCATTGTGAATAATTCTATCTTTGGCGCAGTTCGCTCCAGGCACATTTTCCTTTAAGCTTCTAAAATTCATCGTTTTTTGCTAAAAAAATTTTTAAGTGTAATTTCTATAAAGCTTACTTTTGTTGAGAACAATTTTTGTTTTTTTTTATTTCTGGAATAAATTTGGCTTAATTTTAAATTTAGGTTTAAATTTTTATTTTGTTTTAATTTTGAGAAGTATTAAATCAACTCTTACACTGCCATTTTAAACGATATTTTTTACTTAAAGTTTTACTTTTTGTGTATATTATTTTCTGGTATTTTGGTATTAGCAGTTAGAAACTTGACTTTTACTTTTTGTGACTTCTTCACTAGGCTTTAGTTATATGGGGTTTGACGTATAACTACTAGCACATGCGATTACTTACAAGTTTTGCTACTTGTTCCAAACGAAGTAGCTTTTTTTTGAAAAATAAAGTTTATTTAGAATGCCGAGTAGGAACTGTCCATAAAGCGAATTGTCCAAAATACAAATTGTTTATGGAGCAATTTGTCCAGGAGCCAATTGTTTGAGAAACGAATTTATTGGAGAGAACTGTTCAGGAAGCAACTTGTGTGGGGCGAATGGAATTGATCCATATCCTGCGAGAATACTGTAGCAGAAAATTGCGAATTTTTGCTGGAATACTTGAACAAAATCGCGCATGTGTGACTTTGATAACAAAATTTTGGTCAAAACTTTAGTGTACAGTCGGACATTTTTTTTGTGTTATATATTCTAGTTATAACGTAAATTAATACTTTTAAATCCACCATTCTTGCAAAGTGCAATAATTTGCGGATTTTTTCAAAGCAGGGAATTATTTAGTTTCATTTTTCCGCTTTCAGATTAAATCACTCAATATTCAAATTATTATTTTTCATAAAAATAGGGAAATGAAATATCAATTTAATCAGCGATGTACTTTATGAAAAAATTTATTAGTTGAAAGAAAATAATTAAAAAATCTGCTACATTTCAGTACCAATTTTATTCAGTTCCGAGAAAAATTCCCAACGAGTTTCATTTGTCATGCCAAATTTCAGTCCAACTTCATTGCAGGCGTGCAATGAAGTCATTCAATATCAAGTCATCAATACGTTTACAAACAGACAGGCACCAGAATGAATTTTGAAGTCAGTTTTGCAGCAATTTTCGCTTTTAAATGGGTTGAGTAGGAATTACCTGTTTGGCGTGTTTATACGGAATTTAAGCGGGTAAAAAATTTTTTGGGAAAATAATTGACGAGAATTTAAATAAGTTCATTTTGAATGTGTTATTAATATTTTTACACAGTTTTTTTTTATAAAGTAGACTGAGGAATTGATCGGAATATATTTAAGCCCTCCTCTTCAAGAAAATTAATAAAAACCTGTTCAGTATTATTTATTATTTATGACAGTTCTCTTTAAAAATGAACGATTAGTTTTGTATTCCCCAAACCTAACCGAACTTCGTCCACCGTTACTTTTAACAAACAAATACGCCCGTAGTACTATGCTAAAAAACCAAGTTTGAATTAGAAAATTAAAAAACCAAAACGCCCCTTTAGTGGAGTCCGTGCCTATAACTCTTATCTTCGCAGTTTCTCCTTTAATTGTCCACACTTTTGAAACTGTCCAAAAATGATAAACGGAAAGTAGAAGAAAAATAGTAGCAGTAAATACTTCAAATATTAATTCCGGTATGAAACAATAGGCATCTAAAAGTAAAAAACTACTCTTTTTTACAAAGTGTGGAGATCTATATTTAAAGCTTTTATTTTAAAAAATTGATTGTTTGAAGTTTTTGCAAGTCTTATTTTCTTGGCAAAAATAGCTTTAAAAAAGTTATAACTAGGTAAGCCGCAGGAACTAGCGCGAACGTTGAATCGCCACATATATTTTGAATCTTGATTGATTTTACTCAAACATTTGGATTATAGTATTAAAGCTCCAGTACTTTCACTTGAGAGCGAAACAATAAAAACAATAATATGCTATTTTGCAACATTACTAAAACAATGAATGAACTCTTGTGAAAGTAAAAGTTATCTTTTTGAACTTATAATTTTATTAATATGTTCATTACAATATTATGAAATCTATTAATATAAACAAATTAAACTATATATGTAGTCTATACAAAAATTATGCAGACTGGCGCCAAAACTCGAACTTTGAAATGTTATATATCCATAACGGAAGTTAGAATATGTGCAGGACATATATGGGAGCATAGCTTAGACTCTTGGCTATCTTTTAAAAAGATTAGGAAAACATGTTTTTCGATGACATCATCACTACAACCGATGCGGTGGAAAAAACCTGGTCCCAAAAAAAAACCTTTTTTTTTAAACGAGATAAGAAACGCCGCTTGATATGCTGTTAAAACATACTTTTCTGAGTTTTTTCTGAAAGTTTGAGCGAAATCGCCTCGCTCAAATTTTTTTTATAATGCGTTGAATGCGCGCAGTTTTCGCGATTTTTCGCGAATTTTCGCCACGCTAATACACTGTCCAATTTATTTATTTTGTTTTGCTTCCTGCTCAAAGTGTGTACGATACTGATCATATTGTTATATATTAAATGTCCGCCAATTTTTATTCCTTTGATCTAAATTTTTTTTTGGGGGGGGGGGGGGGGGGGTGACCTCCCGGGGGCTAGGGAGGGCCAAACACGAATGCCGAAAGTTTTTTTTGAAATATTTTTTCAAAACCATAAAAAACCTAAAATTTATCACATATGGCGAATTTTTATATATCGTTTGTGTAAAAAAAACTACAATAAGCTGTCAAAAATGACGAATTTAAGATTTGGAGGGATTCCAAGCCCGTATGCTGGCAGCAGCAAACCTTTTAATTAAAAAGTTTTACAAGAATAATAAACTTTAAAAGGTTAGTTTTAAATTTTTTAAATTTATTTTGATTTAAAATATTAAAAAATGGTCCAAATAACCCCATTAAAACGCAACATAAATTTTCGTTAAAATTCCAAAATACTTCCTTGCGTCATGCAAATTTTTGTTATTAGGTCATAATTGATGATTTTTATTGGCTCTTCCGCAATTAAAATGACGCAATTTAGACCAGATCGCGAATTCAAACGTTTTTACACGAAAAATAGCATTACTTTAAAAATTACATTGGGATATTGGCAAAAGTTGAGAGACATAGTTATTAGAAATTTGTTTTTGTGTTGAAAAATGGGGAAACATGTTTGCAAGTAAGAAAACACTTAAAAAAGAGCATTTTTTAGCTGCGATATTTGGCAATTTTGTAGTAGGATTTTAACTTTGAAAATATGTTTTTCTAACAAAATAACCTGAAAATTCGAAAAAAAATAAACTTTTAAGGCCTTTTTTTGAAAAAATTTTTAAATTAAAGGTTTGCTGCTGCCAGTATCCTGGCTTAGAATGCTTCCAAATTTTAAATTTGTCACATTTGACAGCTTATAGTAAGCTTAATATTAGGTTTTTTACACAAACGATATATCAAATTCGTCATATGTGATAAATTTTACATTTTTGATGGTTTTGAAAAAAAATTTTGATAAAAATTTTTGGCATTCGTGCTTGGCCCCCCCCCCTAGCCCCTGGGGGGTCAACCCCCCAAACAAAATTTTTAGGTCAAAAGTAAAGAATAAAAATTGGCGGACATTTAATATATAACAATATGATCAATATCGTACACACTTCGAGTAGGAAGCAAAACAAAATAAATAATTCGGACAGTGTGTCAGCGTGGCGAAAATTCGCGAAAAGTCGCGAAAACAGCGCGCATTCAACGCATTACAAAAAAATTTGAGCGAGCCGATTTCATTCAAACTTTCAGAAAAAACTCAGAAAAGTATGTTTTAACAGCATACCAAGCGGCGTTTCTTATCTCGCACTAATAAAAAAGTTTTTTTTTGGGACAAGGTTTTTTTCACCGCATCGGCTGTAGTGATGACGTAATTGAAAAGATTTTTTTCTATCCTTTTCAAAAGATAGCCCAGAGTCTAAGCTATGCTCCATTACATGTCCCGCACATATTCTAACCTCCGTTATGGATATATAACATTTTAAAGTTTGAATTTTATCGCCAGTCCTCATCATTATGTATGGACTATAGGGAAAAAAAAAAAAAAAAAAAAAAAAAATAAAAAAAAAAAAAAAAAAAAAAAAAAAAAAAAAAAAAAAAAAAAAAAAAACACAAAAAAAAAACAAAAAACAAAACAAAAACACAACAAACAAAAAAAAAAGAAATTAAAAAAACAACAAAACAAAAAAAAATACAAAAAACAAAAAACAAAAAAAACAACCCAACAAAACAAAAAAAACCACCCCACCAAAACCCCCCCTAAGCAAGTTCCATTTATTTGTAACTCTATTAAAGAAACTATATTTCTTACAATTTATTCTGCAGTGTTTAACCTTTATTTTTTTTTTGAATGCCCTCTGGTTGGATTTTCATTCAATAGAAAATATTTATCTGGGTATAAGTTTACAAAACCATTTATTATTTTAAATGTTTCAATCAAATCTATCTTATCTTTACGTTATTATAAATTTTCTAAATTGAGAAAGTTTAATCTATAATTATATCCATTATCATACAAATTGCATCTTTTGAAAACTCTTTTGGTAAATGTCCTGTGGACTTTTTCTAAAATGTGTTTATCTTTTTTCATGTATGGATTCCAAACAGGACTTGCATACTCTAAGCCTGGACGGACAAAACTTTTTTGCAGTGAGATAGTTTTTTATTGATTGTGATTTGAAACATCTAAAAATTAGATTAACTGTTTTCAAAGTCTTGCTTGACGTTTTCTGACAATGTATTGAGAATTTTATTACTGTTTTTATATATACCCCTAGATCTTTTTATAAATTTGTTTTAGGTAATTTCTTATTATTTAAGTAATAATCCGTTTGATTTTCATTTTTTTCTTTATTTATGTGCAGAACTTCACATTTATTTTCTGACTGACTAAGCTGCGAGTCACTAGCCCATTTTGGTCTAAATATATGGTGTTTAGCGTATTACGTCTTAAAAAAAACTTTTTTCTGCCACTCATTTTCCAACAAGCCCGTAGGAAATTGATTCCTTGAAATTACTAAAATTTTACTTAAATTATTTTAAGCATTTGCTGGAAAAAATCCAAGTAAGAGTAAAAGTACAAGTAATTGAAATTTAAAAAGTGAGTAAGAGTAAAAGCAAAAGTAATGAAATTTTAAAAGTCGAATAAAAGTAAAAGTAATCCAAAATCCATTACTTTTATTAGTGTTTAAGTAAAAGTAAAAGTAACTTTTTACAACATTACTGAAAACCTTATTTCTTCTTCAGCCTAAGCGAAACCTAAAAATAAGTAAATAAATTTTTGTTTGGGCAAAAAACTCGTCGTCTTTAAAAAGTACGTTTATAAAATCGCACCCAACAGAAGAGCTCTCCGAAAAAAAGTTGTAGAAGACGAGATGTTTAAAGTAGAAATATAAAAAACGAAACTTTCACACATCAAAATTACTAGATGGCCATTTTACTAAAATGTCGTTTGTTAAAAGTCATTTAACCGAAATTGTTTTAGACGTAGATTATTTCCGGGAAGGAATAATACTTTTCCAGCTTGGCAAATTTTGCATTACAGTAAAGACACCCCATTCTATAGTAAATGCGTAAACACAAATACTAACTACACTTTAAATTACTCAAAAGTAGCAATAAAAGTAGTACTATAGATTTAAAGAACTATTAGTGATAATTAGTACTAGGCTAGATAAACAAACTAAAAGTAAACCCAACGTGGCTGCAACAGTTGTTCGTTGGATAAAAAAAATGCCCCCCTTTAAGTAACCATTCATATCACGGTAATCTGACGTCACTATATTAGTCAATTAAATTCGATTTAATACAGAGTATTTGTTTGATAAAGTGACGTCAGATTCTCGTGATTTGAGTGTACTTAATGGGGGCATTTTTTTAATCGAAGTAGATCAACTGTTGGTTATTTTACCTTTAGTACTAGACTAAAAATAAATTCTATCAGGGTGAAAATAGATGAGTGGTAAAGTAACCACTCGTTTTTTGAGAAAATATCACGTGCAGAGAAACACATGACGCAACTAAATAATAATTGGTTAAATAACTGCTGAAAATTTTTTTTTAATTTTTCTCGCTCATGTGTTTATTGTTTATTTCTTCTTGGTGGAGAGCGGTAACGCCCTTAATTTCACTCTGGAAGACTTTAGCTTTAGTAATAGATAATTTTGATTTTCGCCGCACTAGCCTAAACTCGAATGCCACTAGAAGCGAAATTACTTAGACACTGAATGTTGTTGGATTAATGCCAGCAGTTCATTTCAAATCATTTTCCAAATACTTGAAATGGTTAAAAAGAAAAAAACAAAATAAAAATATACCAATTCATATCTAAAATTGTCATTTTTTGCGCAGAAAGATATTAAGAAATCACGAAAAAATTATTTTTTGTCATAATTTATGTTTTTTACCTATGTTTTTATATTATTCATATAGAATAAATATTAGAGATTTAGTATAAGATTTTGGCCCATTTTATGCAAATTACAAAATGAACTGACTCAGTTCACTACGTTTAAATTAAAACGAAATTCAAAACATTTAATGTTTATTTTAGCTGTATTTTTTACTGACTTCAGGCCGCGTAATAAAATCAGGGTTAAGTCACTGCGCGGTTAACCGTTGTTGATGGCGTCATCGAAATCAACAAAACCTTTAATAGTTTTTTAGCCAATTAAAAATCTAAACATTTTACATAACTAAAATGTTACCCATATTTTTCTGATATTAAAAACCTAAAAACTTTTGCTAAACATACCTGAATTTCATACTAATAAGCTTAATTTGCTTAATCTTTTTTTTGTTTTTTTTTTTTGGGGTCCCCCAAAAATTTTTTTTCCTGTGGTAAATATTTGGAGCTGATTTTTTGCACGTGAGTGCTAAAGTGCCCCCTCACCTGAATTTTATTCTCGAATATGCTCTATTGCCCGTAGTTAAACCTCTGTTCATGTGAAAAACGACCAGTTTTTTTCTAAGTTACGCATTAGGTACTGGGGTACTTGTGTGACACTTTTTTTCCTTACTGAATTACATATTAAGTAACTTCATTCAGTAATACACATTCTCTTGTGGTTATTTTTTTGGTTTAAATTATAATTCCTTACCTTTTTATAAAAATTACTAATTTTCAACGGGAAGAGAAAATATCCTTACCACTAATTAGCAGCCATATGGCAACAATAAAAATATTTAAAAAAATAAAATGAAATAAAACTTGGGTGACGTGTGAGTGCTGCGGGGTACAATGTTTCAATAGACGGAAATTTATATCAAAATCGAAACAGAAAAAAACTCTTTTTTATGTGGAATACTATGAAGCTACAATCAGCTCCAAATATTTACCACAGGAAAAAATTTTTGCGGAGACCCAAAAAAAAATAACAAAAAAAGTTAAGCAAATTAAGCTTATTAGTTTGAAATTCAGGTATGTTTAGCAAAAGTTTTTAGGTTTTTAATATCAGAAAAATATGGGTAACATTTTAGTTATGTAAAATGTTTAGATTTTTAATTGGCTAAAAAACTATTAAAGGTTTTCTTGATTTCGATGATGCCATCAACAACGGTTAACCGCGCAGTGACTTAACCCATTTAATATAAGGGAAAGAGCGCTCCGCGCTCTTTCCTGATTTTATTACGCGGCCTGAAGTCAGTAAAAAATACAGCTAAAATAAACATTAAATGTTTTGAATTTCGTTTTAATTTAAACGTAGTGAACTGAGTCAGTTCATTTTGTAATTTGCATAAAATGGGCCAAAATTTTTATACTTAAATCTCTAATATATTTATTTATATGAATAATATAAAAACATAGGTAAAAAACATAAATTATGACAAAAAATAATTTTTTCATGATTTCTTAATATCTTTCTGCGGAAAAAATGACAATTTTAGATATGAATTGGTATATTTTTATTTTGTTTTTTGCTTTTTAACCATTTCAAGTATTTGGAAAATGATTTTGGAAATGAACGGCTTCATTAATCCACAAGATTCAGTGTCTAAAGAGTTTCGCTTCTAGTCGCATTCAAGTTTAGGCTAGTGCGGCGAAAATACAAAATTATGTGATTACTAAAGCTAAAGTCTTCCAGAGTGAAATTAAGGGCGTTACCGCTCTCCGCCAGGAAGAAATAAACAATAAACACATGAGCGAGAAAAATTAAAAAAAAAATTTTCAGCAGTTATTTAACCAATTATTATTTAGTTGCGTCATGTGTTTCTCTGCACGTGATATTTTCTCAAAAAACGAGTGGTTACTTTACCACTCATCTATTTTCACCCTGATAGAATTTATTTTTAGTCTAGTACTAAAGGTAAACCCAACGTGGCTTCAACAGTTGATCGTTTGATTAAAAAATGCCCCCATTAAGTACACTCAAATCACGAGAATCTGACGTCACTTTATCAAACAAATACTCTGTATTAAATCGAATTTAATTGACTAATATAGTGACGTCAGATTACCGTGATATGAATGGTTACTTAAAGGGGGGCATTTTTTTTATCGAACGAACAACTGTTGCAGCCACGTTGGGTTTACTTTTAGTTTGTTTATCTAGCCTAGTACTAATTATCACTAATCGTTCTTTAAATCTATAACTACTTTTATTGCTACTTTTGAGTAATTTAAAGTGTAGTTAGTATTTGTGTTTACGCATTTACTATAGAATGGGGTGTCTTTATTGTAATGCAAAATTTGCAAGCTGGAAAAGTATTATTCCTTCCCGGAAATAATCTACGTCTAAAACAATTTCGGTGAAATGACTTTTAACAAACGACATTTTAGTAAAATGGCCATCTAGTAATTTTGATGTGTGAAAGTTTCGTTTTTTATATTACTTCTTTAAACATCTCGTCTTCTACAACTTTTTTTCGGAGAGTTCTTCTGTTGGGTGCGATTTTATAAACGTTCTTTTTAAAGACGACGAGTTTTTTGCCCAAACATAAATTTATTTACTTATTTTTAGGTTTCGCTTAGGCTGAAGAAAAAATAAGGTTTTCAGTAATGTTGTAAAAAGTTACTTTTACTTTTACTGAAACACTAATAAAAGTAATGGATTTTGGATTACTTTTACTTTTATTCGACTTTTAAAATTTCATTACTTTTACTTTTACTCTTACTCACTTTTTAAATTTCAATTACTTGTACTTTTACTCTTACTTGGATTTTTTCCAGCAAATGCTTAAAATAATTTAAGTAAAATTTTAGTAATTTCAAGGAATCAATTTCCTACGGGCTTGTTGGAAAATGAGTGGCAGAAAAAAGTTTTTTTTTTAAGACGTAATACGCTAAACACCATATATTTAGACCAAAATGGGCTAGTGACTGGCAGCTTAGTCAGTCAGAAAATAAATGTGAAGTTCTGCACATAAATAAAGAAAAAAATGAAAATCAAACGGATTATTACTTAAATAATAAGAAATTACCTAAAACAAATTTAGTAAAAGATCTAGGGGTATATATAAACAGTAATTTAAAATTCTCAATACATTGTCAGAAAATAGCAAGCAAGGCTTTGAAAACAATCAATCTAATTTTTAAATCTTTCAAATCACAATCAATAAAAAATTATCTCACTGCCTATAAAAGTTTTGTCCGTCCAGGCGTAGAGTATGCAAGTCCTGTTTGGAATCCATACATAAAAAAAGATAAATACATCTTAGAAAAAGTCCAAAGAACATTTACCAAAAGAGTTTTCAAAAGATGCAATTTGTATGATAATGGATATAATTATAGATTAAACTTTCTCAATTTAGAAACTTTAGAAGAACGTAGAGATAAGATAGATTTGATTGAAACATTTAAAATAATAAATGGTTTTGTAAACTTATACCCAGATAAATATTTTCTATTGAATGAAAATCCAACCAGAGGGCATTCAAAAAAATAAAGGTTAAACACTGCAGAATAAATTGTAAGAAATATAGTTTCTTTAATAGAGTCACAAATAAATGGAACTTGCTTAGTGAAGCTCAAGTTAGCTCTACTTCATTGTGTCATTTTAAAAAGTCTTTACAGCAGAAACAAACTGTAAAGATTTGAACGCCAAATGACTAAGAAAAGAGCTTTAAATTTAAAGCCTTTAGTCATTTTTTTTTTCTCGCGAGCCAGGACTTCTTTTGTGATATTATGTGTAATAATGTTTAAATGTTATGTATTTTCTTTTTTTGTAACTCAACTGGGTTGCATTAACACTATTCTATTTATTGTTTGTTTGTTTGTTTTTTTTTTGGTAACACAATGATTTAAATTTTATTTTTTCTATGGTATCTTGCTGGAAAATAAATTCTATTCTATTCTATTCTATTCAAATACTTATTAAAATAAAAATTTACCCATAAAATTAGCAAAAAAACTTTGAGATGGAGCTCTGGAGCTCCAAAAACGGGCGTTTTGCTCCGTTTCAAAATTACTTTTATTGTACTTTTACTCTTAAGTTTACTAAAAAATAAGTGTTACTTTTACTTTTACTTTACTTAAATAAAAAAATTACAAATACTTTTACGCTTACTTATTACGTAAATTAAAATTTTTCGAATTACTTTTACTTTTACTTAAAATGCTTTTTACAACATTAGTTTTATCAGTCTTTAATTCAAAAAACTCACCATTAAATACAAATTTACCATGATAAAGTTTTGCTTGAGTTTTGGATTTTGTTTAGGCTAAGGTTTCCAGTTTTTAAGAACAAAATCATTAACTAAAAATTTTGCTTGATTTTTAGGTTTTGCTTAGGTTTGGAGAAAATAAAGGTTTAAATTCCATGGTTTATGTCGAAAATTTGACAAATCTGTCTTATGAGTACGTTTATAAAATCGCACTCGAACGACGGGCTTTCGAAAGACAGCTTTCCAAAGACAAGATGTAGAAGACGAAATTTTGAAAAACGTAATGTAAATATTACAAATTCCGGGAACCGTCCAAAATTTAAATTACCCGAAAGAAGGACATTTTACCAAAAGGTCATTTTGTTAAAAAGTCAAATGTTGGAGAAAATTTTACACTAATTAAATTACGTGGATCTGTCAAGTCGTGTTGATTAAATCTCAATCAACTATAAAATTAAATAACGGTTAAAATTATAAAAACTGGTAGATATGTAATATTAAAATAATAAAAACAAAATAACTATCTGAGAAAATTAATAAGGTTTATTTTTATTCCTTATATTAGATTTTTTAACAATTATAAGTACACCCTGAAACTTTTGCGCGATTTTTTAAAAACCTAAAAAAAGGAATTGTCAATCTATGAGTGAGAGAAAATTAAAAAGGTAAATAGGGTTATAAAAAATCGTTTTTCCACGGTTTTTCAATCTTCATCTTTGTCTGTAGTCGAATAAATTAACACAAAAAGATGGAT
Organism: Microlaimidae sp. YZB2_3; assembly: GCA_030248175.1. NCBI lineage: Eukaryota > Metazoa > Nematoda > Chromadorea > Desmodorida > Microlaimidae > Microlaimidae sp. YZB2_3. The sequence goes on from JASAMX010021419.1 coordinate 33,135, forward strand.
TGCAATAATATTGAAAAAGCTCCGTATCCAGAGACTTTGGAATTTCATTCAGACGAAACTGATGCGTCTAATTATGACGATTCTGCTGCACAGTATAAATATAAAAAAAATAAAACTCTTAACAAAGAAAAAGATAAACAAGAGGAGAACGATTCGTTGTCAAATGAAAATTTTGTTAAATATCATGTCAAGCCGCCTGATTCATTTGAACTAAATATAGAGGAAACTTTTAATTTTAACGATTTGGATAATATGGAATCAAACGATAATAACACTACTTCTAGTACTGGTTGTGATACTAACATTGAAGCTCAGAAAGTTAGTGAAAGTGATCAATGCTCGAAAGAAAATGCAGAAAACAAGGCATTTATTGATGAGCAAAAACCATCCACAAGCAAAAGTGCTCATAATCCTGTTGTACCAGCTGTGGATAGAAAACTGGCACTTTTGCAAAAACTAGGTTATACCAACTTAAAACTTGACTCAAAACCTCAGTTAGGTGGATGTGATAATAACGTTGAAATTATCGATTTATCTGACCCTTCTGATTCTAAAAATAAAACGCCCACTAAAAAATCAGAAGCCGATATTTGGTTTGAAAGCAAAATTGCACCTATCAAGAAAAGAGAGCAATGGCAGCGAAACCATTTGCGAGAAAAAATAACCAGTCCTCACAAACAGAAAGTTGGGTAATACATAAGTTGTTCTTATTCAGACCTGCACACGTTCTGGAAATGCCCCCCCCCTCCGCTTTATTGGAGGTTTTGCCCCCTTCCCGTTTTATAGCCCCCCGCCAAAAAATGGAAAAGTACCCTATAATTATGACCAGGGGCGTAGCCAGGATATCAATTGAGGGGGGATTTTTGGGAAGGTGCCTTATATGTGGCCACAAGGGAGGTCTGGGGGGCGGGAGCCCCCAGAAATAGGGGATCTGGGCGGGAGCCCCCAGAAATGGGTCTGAGGGACAGGAGCCCCCCAGAAATGGGGGTCTGGGGGGCGGGAGCCCCCCAGCGGGGTCAAAGGGCGGAGCCCCTTGTCAGGGGAGTCCGGGAGGCAAAATGCCCCGCCGGGGGGCACGCACCCCGAGAAGGGAAAAAACCCACCCCCCCCCGGGGGTGGGAAAGAAAGACAAGAAAAAAAAATCTTTTAATTTTAAGCTTAAAAGGCACCAAGAAATTTAAATTTAAGTACCTAATCTTTATTTATTATCTCTTTTTTTAATAAATACAACAAAATAAAAATATAAAATAAAATAGTTTTAGGTATTTTATTACCATTTTAATTATAAAAAACAAACGTTTTCTAAAAAATTTATGCAAATATTTATACAAAATAAAAAATACAATATTTTTAAACTCACTGCACTAATGTTTTGAAATATAAATAATTTTTTTTATAATTAACAGCTTTTATGAACCTAAATCACTCTAAATAATTCATTTTGGATAGGTTTAATACATTGCAAAGTGATTTGAAAAAAAATAATTTTTTTTCTAATTTAAAAAAAAAAACCAAAGGAGGGACCCTTACAAAATTTTTTGCCTTCCCAGAATTTGAGGGGGGATTAATCCCCCAATCCCCCCCTGGCTACGGTCTTGATGACGCCATTTTTGACCTATGATGACACCATCATCGCGAATTTTTCGCAGTTTTTAGCCTATTTCAATGTATTTTGAGCCATTTTAGACCTGTTTTTACCTTATTTTCGTTTTTTTTGTCCCTTTTTTCCCTTTTCCCTTTTTTCTTTCTTTTCTCTTTTTTCTTTTTTTTTTGTTCTTCCCTGCTTGCCCCTCCGTTTTATTGCCCCCCCGTTTCAAAAAATTTGCCCCCCCCCCCACATGGGCAACTTGGTCCGGAGTGGGAGGGTTAAACCATAAATTAGGGGAAGGGGTTAAAATCCGAGAAACGCAAAATACCCATTTCGTTTTTTTTCTGGAGTACATTTTGCTGCCCATATCGTTTTTTGATTTTAAAGAAAAAATAGGTAAAAAACGCTAATTTTAGGTAAAAAAGCCCTTTTATTGCATTTTTGAGCTTTTTTTGTTTAACACATTCATTTTGACCTCAAAACTTAAGTTTGGAAGCAGTTAGAAGTCATTTTAAAGACATTTTTTTCTTCGTTTTTCCAAATTTGGGGGGCGGTTAACCTTTTCCCCCCTTCACTTCTGACTCTGAGTGGGGAGGGGGGGGGGTTAAACCACCTCAAAATTTGGGGGGAGAGGGTTTATCTCCCAGTGTCCATGCATGCCCTGTGCCCCCCCAGTGCACAGGTCTGGTACTGATGTAATAATAAATTCTAAAGTCAAATAAGCAGACCTGTGCGTGTGCACTGCCCCCTCGGGGTTTTATTGGGAAGGCGATTTTAAAACGGGGAGAGGGCACAGGGGGCAGTTTTTTTGAAACGGGGGGGGAGCTAGCAGG
>JASAMX010021421.1:0-17469 GCA_030248175.1 Microlaimidae sp. YZB2_3
ATTGCTATCAAAATGGCGCTTCTGACTCAATGTGTCATAGTAACAACGAATAATTAATTTTACTTGTTTTATGCCGTAATAACAACGATTTTTTTTGTTTTTGGTAATTAAAAAGACTCAAATGAATTTTTAAAATATAGAAATTTTACATTATATTTTTATAAATTTTCTGATGCTGTTCTGACTAGTGATGTTCCCACCCTCAGATATCACTACTAAGTTTGCCAGTTTCCAGGGTTTCCTATTTAGCCCTGGGTAGATCCGTCCCGCAGTTAGCCTCCCGCCCTCCCCCACCCCCTCTTCCCACTCCCGGAGGAGCTCGGCAACCGCTACGGGGTTTGCCCAAAGGTCCTCTGGTCCCAGTGTCACACACAACACAACACCTTTTTACATGCACACACATCAATACGACACTGGGATGGGACCTCAAATATCATGCTCCGAAGCTCCGGCCATTTAAAGCGGAGGAAGCTCCGCACCTTAAATAAGCGGTTTTAAGCTTATTTAAGCTTGAAAAACGTTTAAAGATACTCTATTAGCATTTCTAAGGCTATTTCTGGCGTTTTAAATAAGTTTTGAAAAATTATTTACAAAAAAATTTTGACAAAATAAACTGCAATTACTCTATAGTTATTCATGAAGTTAGTACAAAAATAGGGCCGTGCTTTAGGGTTGCTCCGTACCTCTGCAAAACGAAGCTCCGGCACATCACTGGATCCTACATCAAAACTCACTTAAGAACGGTTTTACGTGCCCCAGATCGTTGCTATTTGAGGACGCTTAATCAGATTGCGACCCGATCTGTATTATCTTTATAAAAGTATGAGAATTTTTAAACACAATTTATTGATGAAACCACAATCACTGGCAAGGGAGACCAATTCAAAATAAAAACAGAAACAGCTATTAAAATCAAAAAATCTTAAAAATAGAATGGGAACCTGACATACTGACTAAAAATAAATTCTATTAGGGTGAAAATAGATGAGTAGTAAAGTAACCACTCGTTTTTTGAGAAAATATCACGTGCAGAGAAACACGTGACGCAACTAAATATAAATTGGTTACATAACCGCTGAAAACTTTTTTTAATTGTTCTCGCTCGCGGGTTTATTGTTTATTTTGTTTATTTCTTTCTGGCGAAGAGCGGTTACGCCTTCAATTTCAGCCAGGAAGACGTTAACTTTAGTCCTAACTCGCGACATCTGGTAAGATGTCCCAAATTTAAAAACTTTGAACATTTTATTGTATTTAAGGATTTTCCCAAAAGTTATAATTTTTACAGTTTCGTTCGGCGTTTCTCGGCCTTTTCTATAAACAATGCACGCCTCTCAATTGCCGAACACTTCGAAATATTGGCGGAAGACTCTGACACTGAAGCGCGAACATTCCACTCACAAAAACTTAAGTTTGAGCAATTATACCGTTAAATCGTTTTATTTTTATTGTTTTATGCCGTAATAACAACGATTTTTTTTCGTTTTTTGGTAATTAAAAAGTCTCAAATGAATTTTTAAAAATATAAGAAATTTTACATTAAATATTTTTTTTTATAATTTTTTTTTGACTGTTTTGACTAGCTGATGTTCCTCCACCCCCTTATCAAATATCATGATGAAGTTTGCCTAGTTTTTTCCAGGGTTTCCATCAATTCCCTGGGTAGATCTCGTCCGGCACGCTCTCCTCCGCCTTTGCTCACCCCTTCCTTTCTCCTCTCCCACTCTTCCCGGTAAGGAGCTCGTCGCAATCCGCTATTTCCGGTGGTTTTTTGTTCCCTTTATAAGCGTCCTTCTTGGTCCCAGTGGCGTCACACACAACATCGACAACATTTCCCTTTTTTACATGCACATACATCATCAATCCCACCGAACACTGCACGGCGACCTTAAACAAATATCATGCTTCCCAAGAGCGCCTCGCCGCCATTTTTATTAAGCGGAGGAAGCTCTGTATTATTGCGCCCCGAGGGTTGCCGCCCCCCCCGGACCCTCCTAAAACGGAGCTTCCGGGGCATACTAAGTCTGACATCAAAACTCACTTAGAACGGTTCACCGCCCCAGATCGTTGCACATTTTACGCTGAAATTTACGGTGAATTTACCTCAAAATATGAGACTTTAAACATATTATTGAGACGAAACTACCATGCAAAAAACTAATAACAGAAACAAAAAACTATTAAAATTAAAAAATTAAAATAAAATTGTAACCTGCACGACTAAAAAATAATTCTATTAGGGGTGAAAATAGTATAGTAGTAAGGCCACTCGTTTTCCAGAAAATTATGGAAATAAACATGCTAGGCAACTAAATATAAATTGGTTACATACCTGCTGAAACCTCAGCCAGGAAGATGTTACGTTATAGTTTGAATGGCGACATCTGGTAAGATGTCCGAATTTTAAAAACTTTGAACATTTTATTGTATTTAAGGATTTTTCCAAAATAACAATTTATTAACATTAAAAAACGTCACAAAACAATAAAAATAAAACGATTTAACGGTATAATTGCTCAAACTTAAGTTTTTGTGAGTGGAATGTTCATGCTTCAGTGTCAGAGTCTTCCGCCAATATTTTCGAAGTGTTCGGCAATTGAGAGGCGTGCATTGTTTTCTGAGAAAGGCCGAGAAATGCCGAACGAAACTGTAAAAATTATAACTTTTGGGAAAATCCTTAAATACAATAAAATGTTCAAAGTTTTTAAATTTGGGACATCTTACCAGATGTCGCGAATTATGGTTGAATTATATCTGGCTGACGCTGAAAACTAGAATGCAGACATGAAGGGACCAATTAAAATTGTGCAGTAATCACGTGTTTTTTTTTAAAAACAAATAAGAATGCAGATTTTTTTTAATTCCACCTTTTCACAAATAATACATAACTTAACCAACTTAGCCTAAAAAGTAGGTCAAATAAGAAGTAAGGATAAAGTTAAAATTAACGGTTTTCCTGGCTTTAGTGATATTTTGGATGTTTTTGTTGTTATATGTCTGTTTCTTTTCTGCAAATATCGCGGCCAGCTAAATTTTTTTGCCTTAGAACTAAGTTCGTCTTCTGGTGATTTGTAGGGCGTAACCGCTCTTCGCCAGAAAGAAATAAACAAAATAAACAATAAACCCGCGAGCGAGAACAATTAAAAAAAGTTTTCAGCGGTTATGTAACCAATTTATATTTAGTTGCGTCATGTGTTTCTCTGCACGTGATATTTTCTCAAAAAACGAGTGGTTACTTTACTACTCATCTATTTTCACCCTAATAGAATTTATTTTTAGTCAGTATGTCAGGTTCCCATTCTGTTTTTAAGATTTTTAATTTTAATAGCTGTTTCTGTTTTTATTTTGAATTGGTCTCCTTTACCAGTGGTTGTGGTTTTATCAATAAATTGTGTTTAAAAATTCTCATACTTTTATAAAGATAATACAGATCGGGTCGCAATCTGATTAAGCGTCCTCAAATAGCAACGATCTGGGGTTCGTAAAACCGTTCTTAAGTGAGTTTTGATGTCAGAACTAGTGATGTGCCCCGGAGCTCCGTTTTTAGGAGGTCCGGAGCAACCCTCGGAGCGCGGCCCTATTTTTGTACTAACTTCATGAATAACTATAGAGTAATTTTGCAGTTTATTTTGTCAAAATTTTTTTGTAAATAATTTTTCAAAACTTATTTAAAACGCCAGAAATAGCCTTAGAAATGCTATCTTTAAAGAGTATCTTTAAACGTTTTTCAAGCTTAAATAAGCTTAAAACCGCTTATTTAAGGGGCGGAGCTTCCTCCGCTTTAAATGGCCAAAGCTTCGGAGCATGATATTTGAGGTCCCAGTGTCGTATTGATGTGTGTGCATGTAAAAAGGTGTTGTGTTGTGTGTGACACTGGGACCAGAGGACCTTTGGGCAAACCCCGTAGCGGTTGCCGAGCTCCTCCGGGAGTGGGAAGAGGGGGTGAGCAAGGCGAGAGGCGTGCCGGACGGATCTACCCAGGGCTGATGGAAACCCTGGAAACTGGCAAACTTCATCATGATATTTGAGGGTGGGAACATCACTAGTCAAAACAGTCAAAAAGTGTAAAAAATATTAATGTAAAATTTCTATATTTTTGAAAATTCATTTGAGACTTTTTAATCACCAAAAACAAAAAAAATCGTTGTTATTACAGCATAAAACAAGTAAAATTAATTATCGTTGTTACTATGACACATTGAGTCAGAAGCGCCATAAAATACTCGTAACCTTAGATGTTTTTGGTCGGGTCCGATAAGAGGGGATTCACCCACGCGTGAAAGGCAAAAACTTTTTAACCCGTTCCCGTAATTGCCTTTTCATCGATTACAACCGTGAAACGTTCGTGCGACCTTTGTCATACTTCCGTCATACCTAATTTTTTGCGCGAATAGTGCCCACTGAGCGAGCAAATTGAAATGGTTAAAGCGGTACGGTGGCAATATGCAGATTTTTGTCGCGTTTACAGTGTATTAAGTAGGATATTTCATGTTGCAAAAATTTGCATATTGCTACCGTACATCTTTAACCATTTCAATTTACTCGCAAACTGGGCACTATTCGCGCACAAAAAATTATGTATAACAGAAATAAAACCTAGGTCATGCGAAGAGCTTACCGCGGTAAGGTTTACGTACGACATTTGTCATACGAAAATACCACCACCGTGAGACGAAGGTTTCACCTTTGTCGTACGAATGTCTCGCGGTTGTATTGGTGGTAAAGGACATTACGGTAACGGGTTAAGGGAGTGGGGGAGTTCAGGGGGGTCCCGACCCCACTGGTTTTTTAGGGGGGGGGTCGACCCCAGGTGCGAGATTTCAAATTAAGGTGGGTCAGGGGGTCCGATTTTTTAACAAAGTTTTTTAAAAACAATAATTTAAGTGTTTTTAGGTCTAATATTGAATTTTATATACTAAAACAGCCTATTTAAGCTCAAAAAGTGTATTTAAACACTGTTTTTAACTAAAAAACCATGTTTTTGACAGTAAATAAAAAAATTATACCTCTAAATTGGTCGGAAGGGGGAGGGGGCGAAGTGGGTCAGCCTCGCTAGGGGGGAGTCAGGCCGGAACGCTCTCGAGCTTTGGGGGAAAGGGGGGCCCCTGGATTTTTCTAGGTAGGGGGTCCAAAATTTTGGCTCTAGGGAGGGGAGGGGTGGATGGACCCCTCTGTCCCATAGGTGAGAAAGGGGGGGGGGGGGCGGGGGGGGTCCACCCCCCGGCCTCCGAAATTTGGGGCCCCCCCAGACGAAAATCAGGGGGGGCCCCCTCCTCCCCCCAAATCCGAATTTTACCCCGACCCCCTCAGAGAAATCTGACCCCCCCCCCCCTCCCCCTCGGGAAAATTAGGACCTTTTTATACTAAATTTTCTGCAAAAACGGAATTTCATCACATATTCAGCTTTTACACCCTTTTATACAGAATAGGCTTTTATTCAATAAAAGAGAATATCCTATAAAAAGAACAATATAAAGTATAGGGAAATGTTTTCTTTGGACACCGGACCCCACCGACCCCCCTCAGACAAAACGCGCCCGGGCGACCCCCCCAAAAACGGGGCCGGACCCCCCGGACCCCCCCCAGAACAAAATCGAACCCAGGGAACCACCCCCCCAGCTCCCCGACCGCTCCCGGTCCCCCCAAAAAAAAAATCACATATGCTCGTAAATGTAACTCTTTTTATCCATTAACACACAAATAATATCAACAAAATGAGTCACAGTCACGTTGATTTTATAATGATTGGGACTTCTTATGTCAGAGTAACAACGTTATGCAACTCCGACTCATAAAATTTACAGTATTTCTGTGTTAAAAGAAAAAAAGTCACAATCATCACAAAGTCACAATAATAATTGTTTTGGTATTTGGCAGGTGAACAGAGGTGTTGGTCTGATCTGACTCACACCTCTCTCAGCAGCACCAAGAAAAGGATGTTTGCCATGCTAAGGACGAAATAGTGTTGTGGATAATTATTATTAGATACGTTAATAGAAGCGTTAGAAGCGTTAAATCTAATTAATTCATTACCATACCCTTTTTCCGGGTGGAGAAGCGGGAATAACGTCTGCATTTAGTTCTTCCTGTTCATAATCATCGGCAATGATTTGTGGAACATCTACAGGAAGCGCCGATACTCTAAAGTATTTAAAAATTTTTTAAACTTTTTTTAATTATAGGAACTTAAAATTATGCCTTGTTGGCCCTTAACCATAGGTGGGCAGTGGGGCGACAAAAAGGGCTATACTAAAAATTTTCGGGAGAGGTATCTCTCAAATACTCTGTTTTTAGTACTAGGACTCACCAAACTTTCAGGAGTAAGCCCTGAAACCGGTAAGAATAGCTTCTAAAATTGTTTGTTTTAGAATGGTTTAAAGCAAGTAAGAGGATAGGTGGCAAACTTCCATAGACCATAGTTTAATTTAAGGGGTTGTTAGTCTTAAAGTTTTCGACTGAAATACCCCATTTAGCCTTTTTAATATTGTACTTCGGGACGAAATACCCACAAATTTATAGTGAAATGTGTAAGCAGTTTGGAAAACTTTAGGCGGTATAACGCTCTCTCTGCCCCTTTATGTATTATATAGAAAGCAGAAAACTTGCCCAAGAGGAAAGTGAAAAATAATCCGTCACTTTAGGAAACGAAAAACGTTTTGGAAATTTCCTCAAAAAAATTATGGACATACATAGTGGGCGACTCGATCTGGAAAATGAGCAGGGTTAAACTAGGATTTACGGAAAGGGAGCCCCACTTAGCCTACCTTTTTGTTCATCTATGAATAAGGTAAAAGAGTTTGAACTAACCATACATGGGCACGGGGGGTTGGGAGTTAACCATCCCCCAAATTCTGAGATGAGAGTTTAACCCCCCCCCCCCACTCAGAAGTGGGGGGAGGGAGAAATCGAAAAAAGGTTAACCACCAAATTTTGGAAAAATGAAGAAAAAATCTCTCTAGAATAACTTTTGCCTTTAAACTTAAGTTTTAAGGTCAAAATGAATGTTTTAAGCAATAAAAATCTCAAAAATGCAATAAAAAAGGTTTTTGACCTAAAATTAGGGTTTTTTTAACCTATTTTTCTTTCAAAATCAAAAAATATGGGTAAAATGCACTTAAGGTAGAACACTACAGTTCCAAAAATTTCTTTGATTTTTTCAAAAACAACCACTCGTGGGTTTTCGGGGGTCCTGATTACGAATCCGAACTTCGTTTTTTGATTTGACCCCCGAGGGGGCGCTAGGGGGGGTTGCGATCTCCCCTAGGAGGGACACTCTGACTCTACCCCGGTTTTACTTCAAAACCACCTTAAAGTACGTACTCTGGGTTGAATACAGTATTGAATAATGTACATTTTTTTTAATTAAAAAGTTAAAAAAAGTTAAAATTAAAAAAAAACATTTTTTTGGTGTTAAAAATAACTCCCAGGGGGATTCGAACCTAGACCTTCTGTATGTTGAGTCCTACGCTCGAACCACTCGGCTACTGCTACGTCTTGGATACATTTGTTAAAAAGTACTTTTAAACTATTGTTTCAAAATGTAGTTTCCCGACGTCAAATCAAATTCATCCGTTGCAAAATTATAAAAATTCGTTTACGAACCGATTTTAACAAACTATATATAAAAATGGAGAACTCAACGAGTTAGAAACATTGGCGTTGTTTATTTAAAAATCGTATAGAGATCTACTGAGAAATTGGGCTCCAAAGTTAATAAAATTTTCTCAAAAAACTCTTCAAAATGTCGGGTTTTCTCGGGTTATTTCTATACGATTTTGCTGAAAACAACAGGAAAGTTTTATCTACTCGTCTTCTAATTACGTACAAAAAAAATTTTTAAAATCGACACGCACAAAAAAATTTTATATGTCATTTTGTGAAAAAAACTGCGATTCGTCGGATTCCCCTTTGTGGACCATTCCCACAGCTTATTTTTAATTTTAATGTTTCATCAAAATATAAAAAATGATGCTCAGGACATGAGGATTAATACAGTATGTAGTTTATAAAAATTGGTTACAGCTGTAATGAATAGCGACTGTACAAAGTTTGTGCGGTTTGTACCATACATGGGCAAGTTGGTCCGGAGTGGGGGGGGGTTAAACCCCAAATTAGGGGGGGGGGGGTTAAAATCCGAGAAACGCAAAATACCCATATCGTTTTTTTTCTGGAGTGCATTTTACCCATATCGTTTTTCGATTTTGAAGGAAAAATAGGTAAAAAACGCTAATTTTGGGTCAAAAAGCCCTTTTTATTGCATTTTTGAGCTTTTTATTGCTTAAAACATTCATTTTGACCTCAAAACTTAAGTTTGGAGGCAGTTAGAAGTCATTTTAAAGACATTTTTTTCTTCATTTTTCCAAAATTGGGGGGGGGTTAACTTTTTCTCCCCCCCCCACTTCTGAGTGGGGGGGGGGTTAAACCGCCCTTCTCAGAATTTGGGGGGGTTAACCCCCCTCAACCCCCCCTCCCCGTGCCCATGAATGCGTCTGACTGTCTGGGGTTCCCTGTGTTAACGGGAGGACGCAGACAGTGTTGGAGCATCTCGTCTGCTCGTCCAGTGTATCAAAAAGTCAGAAAAAGGATTAAAGTATATACTCTACGTATGACCTTAATCTGAAACTGAAAACTGACGAGTAAAGAGAGAAAGAAAAATAGTTAGTTTGGGTTGTTTTCCTGTACCGTACGGCTGCTCCCGGTTCCTAATATTTATACTTGTTTTATCGAAAATCTGAGCAGAAGAGGTCGTACGGTGAACCAAGACTCTGTCGGTGCCGTTTCTCTCAATATTCCAGCCAGTTTTCAGTCGGCTTATTTTTGAGTTTATTAAGTTTAAATTTTACAGTTCCACTCTAAAAAAAATAAATAATTTACGTAACTTTTAGTTTACAAATACATAACAGGATAACATCCTATTATAATAAATTTTTAACTCAATTGCTCAACCTCAAATAGATTAGATTTAGCTTGCCGGCTAGTCGTGACAATTAATTAATATTAAAAAAAAACTTTACTATTTATTAAATCGTTTAAACTGTAGCTCTTCAATCGTTTTGCAAACTGACCCACTTGAGTTCTTAATTTCTGCAAATTTAAAAATGATCAGAAAATTTAGAACATTATAAAATGAATTAGATAAATTAATTGATTTTTTAAAAATTGAGAACAAGGGGAGTTTTTTTAAAATCGGTTTCACCAGCAAAAAGGAATGATTACACACCTTCCTTATCATTTTAAAAATTGCCCTTTTCAAAATTGTTCAGTATCTTAACGCAAAACAAATAATATGATCTTTCAGGGTGATTTATTGAATAAAAACTTTGCTTTTACAATTTAAAAAACATCGCGTTTTTGATTAGTCTTTTATTATGCACGTGTGCAATCCACTAAAAAAATCCCCCTATTCTTAGCTTTCTAAAAAGCTCTTTACAAGTTTCACAAATAAAAAAATCAATGCAAAAAAGATTTAGCTTGTTTAAAGAGGATAAATCAAATTTCAAAATTTTAAATCAAAATAAAAATTCAACTTTAAAGAGTACACAAGAATGCATAAAACTGTATTCCAAATTATCTTTAACTTAAGATGGTAAAATTTTAAAAATCTTTTGTCTATTTTATTTCGACTAATTAAATCAAAAATATATAATATACCGAAAAATGTGCAACTCCTATATAAAAAATACGGAGAAGTAGGCCATTATAATAAGCCTCTCCATTTAAATGACACTTTCTACTATAATGGCATAGTAGCCATTTTAATTCGGCGAGTTAAAATGGAGAGGAAGCTATTATAATACCCAGTTATTGATTTAATTTCACTTCATATATACTCACAAGTGTAATACTGTCGGGGGCCGCACGAGTTTTTGGGTGTTAGTTTAATACTGTCGGACACGCAGAAACTCGTGTGGCCCGGACAGTATTACACTTGTGAGTATATATGAAATGAAATTAAATCAATAAATGGGTATTTTAATAGCTTTCTCTCCATTTTAACTCATCGAATTAAAATGGCTACTATGCCATTATTTGTACTGTAGTGTTCCACCTTAAGAAAAAAATGATATGGATAAAATGTGTTTTTTTGGATTTTAACCCCCCCCCCACTCCGGACCAACTTGCCCATGTGTGCGTCGTACCAATATATTTCGTTAATATTTGACGCACAATAAAAACTTTTAGATATACCAACTTTTAAAACCTGCTCTTTAAAAGTTTCGATTTAAGTTAAATATTTTCAGGTAAGTCGTTCGGAGACGCCAAGTCTCCCAAACACCCAGGGTTAAACCCATACATGGGCAAGTTGGTTCGGAGTGGGGGCGGTTAAACCTCAAATTAGGGAGGGATTAAAATCCGAGAAACGCAAAATATTTATATCGTTTTTTTTTTGGAGTGCATTTTACTCATATCGTTTTTAGATTTTAAAGAAAAAATAGGTAAAAAACGCTAATTTTAGGTCAAAAAGCCCTTTTTATTGCATTTTTGAGCTTTTTATTGTTTAAAACATTCTTTTTGACCTTAAAACTTAAGTTTGGAGGCGGTTAGAAGTCATTTTAAAGACATTTTGTTTCTTCATTTTTCCACCTGTAAATGACTCTTTGAAACTTTAAAACTTTGAAACTGTGAACTTTTGAAACTTTGAAACTGTAAATGACCCTTTGCTACACCGTGTAAATGACCCTTTGAAAGCTAGGAGGGAAGTCCATGGGGGGGGGGGGGTCCGAACTTCCCAGCTTTTTAGGGGGAGGTCGTAGGTCGACCCGGGGTAGACCAGTTTAAAATCCAGAGGGGGGTCAGAGGGGCTCCGGCTTCCAACCAAAGTAACAATAAATCATTTATTTAAGTTTTTTAGCACTAATATAGAATTTTATATACTAAAATAGACTATTTATGTATAAAAAGAGTACAAAAGTACTGTTTTTTATTACTAAACCATGTTTGTGACAGTAAATTTTGACCTAAATTCATACCAAAATTTCGCCCGGGAGAGGGGGGAGGAGGTCGATTTAGAATTCCAGAGGGGATAGGGTGTCAAAATTTAAAAATTTTGAGGGAAGGGATGGGGGCCCCAAGATTTTTTTCTAGAGGGGGTCTGAAATTTCAAGGCTAGGGGAAATGGACCCCACCCTACTCCCCTATGCTCATGTATGGGGGGTTAACCTTTCCCCCCCATTTCTGAATGAGGGGGTTATACCCCAACCCCCCTGTGCCCATGTATGGTTCAAAAAACCAAACTATAAAAAACACAAATCAACCTCGAATTTCTTTTGGCAAGACTAGTCGTTCTTTGCAGAGGGGCTGAACAACTGCCGCTGCCGCTCTCCGGCTTCGACTGCACTTCTCCATCTGAAGCACCACGGTGTGGCGCGGAAGAAACCGATGCCGCTTTTCCATTTTCCTTCCAATTTAAAATCTCCTGTCGGATTATTTTTTCCGCGGAGTTCAGCCCCGTCTCGACGGGCGCTTTATCAGCTGGGGCTTTATCATCAGGGGCGGAGACTACAGCATCACGTGACTGGTTAAACACGGGGTCACGCGACTGAAGAGAAGAGACGGGGTCGGTCACGTGATTGAGTGTCGTATTCCCGTCGTCTCGAATCGTGGCCAGAACGAAGTCTGCGGAATAAGCCGCGTCCGACTCTACGCAGCACAGAAACGGTCTAAACTGTAACGAACTGGTCGCAGTTGTTATTACCATACAGTTGCGAATTGAACAGGAAAAACGACGGGGCTGGGGTAAAACTTGATTTAAATCGAATTTAATTTGATTTAAGAGTGCGTTTCTTGAATTTAAGGTAGAACTTCACAGTTTTTTTTTGACGACAGATCTTTTCGAATTACACTTTACTATACGTAGTTTGACCTACTGATTCAATTTTTGACATTCATTTTTTTGTAAAAAAATGTTATCGTCCACAATCATCAAATAACATCAATAAAATAGATGTCAAAAATACAAAACATTAATAAAGTTTATTACGAAAAATATTCTATTTTTTCATTTTCTAATTAGCGTATCTTAAATAATGAAACATTTTTTTTAAATTAAAAAGCTAAAAATTAAAATAAAATTTTTTTTTCGGCAGCAAAAATATGGTCGAGCGACTACTCAACCCCATGGATTCGAGCCCGACGTACTAACCACTGGGCTACTGGGTCAGCTAGGATTTTCAATTAAAAGCAACTTTTAAAGGAATGGTTCAAAGTGTAGTTTCTCGGCGTCAATTAAAAAAAATTAAACGAAAAATTTAATTCATTATTTTTAAACAAAAGTTTGGAAATAGTTAGATATAGGGTAGTGCATTTAATTTCGGCACTTTTCCCAATTGGGCATTTTTGATTTTGGACTATATCTTTGGTAATTCTGGACGGAATACGACGTTTGATAGCTCAAATGAGAGCTAATTATATGTAGATGACTGTCGTGAGCTTTTTATTTGTTATGTTATAATATTTTCATGTGAAATTGTGTGATTTATAATTTTAAAAAAATGTTACTCGTTTTTAGAACATGGGCATTTCATGATTACGCAATAAATTGGTTTAAAAATTAAACTTTCCTGGTAAAATTGAGTCTATTTTTCGAATTTTTAGTCCCCGTGGTTCTACGTTGCGTCTGTGGTGAGCAATCGTTATATAATAAAATAGTGTAATTTCGGCACACTATTGCTGTAGGTAAAAACGGGTTGAATTTAGTGGTCGGGTGGTAAATTGTAGTTGTAAATAGTTAAAAGACAACGTTGAAATGTGTAGGAGTCATAGCACTACACTTAAACTCGATTAAGGGGGTCTTTTTAAAAAGTGCCGAAATTAAATGCACTTTTTCCCAAATTTTCCTCATTTTGATACCAATTAGCATTTTAGCTGTAACTTTTTTCCAGTTACACGTTGAACAACAAGTAAAATCTTAAATTAAAGAAAACTGTCTGGAGATAATGATAGGTTTTTAAATTTTTGAAAATGATGATTTTTTTGACTGAGAAACAATCGATTGTTTGTAAAGTGCCGAAATTAAATGCATACATTTAATTTCGGCAATTTTTCATTTTTTTAAAAACTGATTTAATTAAGTAAAAAAACAACTTTCGTACAGTGAATTTTTTATGATGCAACGCAGTATCGTAAAAGCTTTAAAATGAGCTATCAAACATAAAAATCAGGCCATACAGTGAAAAGTTACATTGGAAAAACGAAAAAGTGCCGAAATTAAATGCACTACCCTAGGCTTTTACCATTTTTTTGATTATTAACGATTAAAAAAGGACTTCAGGATTTTTTTTTAATTTATATTTTTGTAAAAAAATATCTTTTTTGCAATTTAAAAAAATCCTGAAGTCCTTTTGAACCCAGACCACCTCTAAAAGTTGCCCCATATATTATTCTAATTTTTTTGTAAAATTTCGCCCAAAAATAACGAATCAATTTTTTTAAAGGCCTTATTGTGGTTTTCAGAGGTAGAATCTATGGACATCTGTTGCGAACTGGACAAACTTTTCGGTGATGTTTTTATAACCACTGGATAGCACAGAGTCTTAATTTTTTTATAGCACCCCACTTTTATGGGCCAAAAATTAATATTTATGATGATATGCGACTTGTAGTCCAAGTGGTCAAAACTGTGAAGTTCTACCTTAAAATTTACGCCTTTTTGGGGTACTGAAACTGAGTTGCATAAGTGGGCAGAGGAGGGGGATTGGGGGGTTACACTCCCCAAAAATCCCGATTACTGCCTACACCCCTTAAAATTGGGGGTTCCTCGGACACCCTCTCCCAAAAATTTGGGGATCCTAGTACTAAAAACGCTAAAACTCGGGTGTTTAAGGTATACCCTAAAAATGGCTGTCCACTTATGCTGGATTGTATTGTTTTCATAGGTCAGCGGGTAACTTTTTTAGATTTTTGGAGGTGGGGTATTTCCATAGGTGAGAACGGTCCGGGAAGCTAGGGGGTGGTTACCCGGGGTAAATTAAATCGAATTTTGAATTCTAAGAGGGGGGTCCTACAAGGGTACAGACCTCCCTAGCTTTTTAGGGGGAAGGTCCACCCGGGGTGTGAAATTTTGAAATCTAGAGGGGGGTTAGGTGGGGTCCTCCGGTGTCCAAATCAAAACAGTTTTAAACCATAATAACTTCTATAATTGTTCTTTTTATAGGATAATACTACATTTTATTGAATAAAAAGTGATATTCTGGTGTAAAAAGGGTATAAAAACATGAATATGTGTAACAAATTCACGTTTTTGGAAGAAAATTTATTATAAAAAAGTACCTAAAATTGTCCCGAAGAGGAAGGGGGAGGGGTTAGATTTCAAATTCTAGAGGGTGGTCAGGGGTAAGAAATTTGGGAAGAGCCCCTCCCCCTAGATTTTCGTCTAGGGGGGGTTCCAAAATTTCAAGGCTAGACGGGTGTACTGTACCCCACCCTGCCCCCCCCCTCCTTCTTACTTATCGACCTATGTAAACTTCCCAAATATCGCTTTTTTTAGAGTTTTTAGTACTGAGGAGGCTCCAAATTGTTTTGGGGGCGGGGTTTCCATAAACCCCCCAAAGTTTAGAGGAGGCCGTGTTCGCAGTTTAAAATTTTTTGGAGGGTTTATGTTTATTTCCTCTGCCCATCAATGGGTATATTGCACGACAATAACGACATATTTATAGTTTTTGAGATTGACGGACAAATAGGTAAAAAAACACTCGCTAATTTTAGGTTAAAACATATTATTTAGAATTTTACACGTATAGACTTTGGACGAAAATACAAAGTCATTTTGATTTTTTTAATGTTCATAATTTTTAGAAGTTAACCTTTAAACTCTTCATGCATTTATCCAGTTTTAAGCAAAATATTTGGTGGATGATAAAAAAATCAAAAAAATATTTTGGTAACAGTTTTAATGCAAAATGCTGTTATTTTAGCAAAAGCTTGTTAATTAAGCTTAAAATTAGAAATATTTTAAAAACACTCGTCAATAATCTTTTTTATTTTAGCTTTCCAACTAAGCTAACAAACAAATAATACATACCTGCCTGGTTGATCAAAGTATAAGCTGACCGGTATATCAAACAATTGGGCAAAGTTTAATGCAGCCTAAAATATTGTGGATTTAAAATTTTGTGGATATAAAAACTTTTGCTAAATCTGAAAATCTTTAGTAAAACCATTGTTTTTGTACAAAAATGATATCGAAATTGTGTTTAAAGTGAACATATTTTGGCAATTAATGTAAACTAGAATTAAAGTTTACGCATTAACAAAACTTTCGTATGATTGAACTTTTTAAAGCGAAAACAACTTTAATTTTTCTCCAGCCCATAATTTTTGCACAGAGACTATAAAGCTTAAACATCTAATGGGTGAAATTTTTAACCAAACGCTAAGCTTGGACGAAATGTCATGTAGCTTCTTAAGGTAGAACACCACAGTTATGATGATTTTTACTAGAAGTTAGATATCAACTTAGATATTAATTGTTGTCTGACAAAAGTATAGTGCGATCGAAAGCTTAGATTATGATCATAGGTGGGCAGGGGGGGGGTTGGGGGGGGGTTATACCCCCCAAAATTTCGGATTTTGCTGACACCCCCTCCCCCCTTGAATTTGGGGTAGTCGGGGAATCCCCCCCCCAAATTCGCCTCCCAAAGAAAAATTTTTAAGTGTTATAAAAGGACTAAAAAATTTTTCCGCGCTTCGCGCGGAGTGTTTATTACCTTATTTTCCCGTTTATTACCGTTTATTACCTTTAAATTCCCCCGCTACGCGGGCAGTTTAAATTTCCCTGCTACGCGGGCAGTTTAAATTGGCAATTTATCTTAGTTTTTCAATTTCAAATCGATTATCCCATTCAGTAGTTAAGGCATACATGTTTAATAAAACTACTATAAAACACTATTATCTTTTTTTAACATTTTAAACACATGTTATAAATGTATAGTATAGCTATAAAAAACCTTAAATTTTGTAATTACTATCATTTGGAATTAAAATTCCTAGTGTATTTTAGCGCCTCAAATTATAAATTTTCTCCTTTCGGGGGGCATTGTTCCCCCCGAACCCCCCTGACTGAATTTTTAAGATCACAGAAAATTATGTAGAAATTAGGTAAAAAAACAAAAGTAAAAGGTATGTTCACGCGATCACCAGGAGACGATTTTTAAGCCGTTTTTAGTATATATTTTAAAAAATTTTCGCCTCCGGCGGCTGGGGGGACATCCCCCAGACCCCACCGGCCGACGCTTCGCGTCGGCTGGCGCCGCTAAGCGGTGCAGGCGGCAGCGCTTCGCGCCGCTTTGACAACACTTTTTCTCCCCTCCCCCAGACTGACGCCCCCCGAAATAAAATCCTGACTGCTCCACTGCACATTTTTATTAAAAGAATTAAAAAAATAAAATTTATAAGTTGCAATAAAATCTTATTTTAATTTTACACAGTTTTAAAGCATTTATAAGCTTGTTTTACGTTTTTTATGCGTTTTATGCTCATTTTAAGGCAGCGCGGAAATATTGGGTACACCCCCCCTCAAAATTTGGGTCTTACTGGACACCCCCCCTAAAATTTGACCCCCCCCCTATACCCCCCCCCCCCAAAAATCCGAGAGGCTGCCCACCTATGATTATGATATATGCAACGGTAATAGTTTCATCGTTTACCGAATGTTCTTAAGAAGAAAATTAAAAAAAAATCGATATTTTTAAAAGAAAAATCAAATAAAAAAAAATTCTAAATTAGTTTTTTAATCAAATACAATTCAAAGTATTGATTAGACTTGTGTCTAACTATTTCCAAACTTTCATTAAAATCTGAGCTAATCAAATTTCTTTAATTTGAATTTAAATTTTTTTGATTTGACGCCGAGAAACTACATTTCAAAACTTTTGTTTAAAAGTATCTTTTATGAAAGAGATCTCAGATCTAGATGGGCCAGTAGCCGAATGGTCATAATCAAAAATCATAAAAAAACAGCTTTTATTTTAGTAAAATAAAGAAAATGTCAGAGGGCATTATATTTAAAGGTGCGATGTACAGTCAAATTTTTGTCTTTGAATAACTCACAAAAAATTTCTTATCAAAATATCTTCAGTGGTTCAGGAGATTAATGACCCCCAAAGATAACGTTTTTTTGGTTATTCTGTACTTTGAAAGATTTCCCAATGGGTTTAAAAATTTACGTTACGAAATAATGCACTAAAAGAAAACGGCTACGTTTAATTTTAATTTAATACTTTGATTGTTAAGATTGGTGTGATATTTGTCGAGATATTGCGTTTCTTGTACAAAAAAACCCCTCGATTTTTTCGCTAAAATACCAAGTGAAGGAATAAATGTTGGCCAAACTTAATCCCGATTTTGGCGGTACAATTAACACTCAAAAACTATCGTGTGGGTAGAAAACAGTAAGCAATGTATCATTTTTACTATTTTTTTTAAAATTAAAAATGATCTAATAAAACATTTTCAAGAAATTTATTAAACCGTTAA
>JASAMX010021422.1:0-74099 GCA_030248175.1 Microlaimidae sp. YZB2_3
TAAAGTAAATTTATTGTTGCAAAGGTTACTGTTATGTAACATACTTACATTACAACAAAAATTATACAAAAATGTTACATCATTACAATTATTTATACATCAGTAAGTGATAAAAACAAACAAAACAACGACAATCACGACAATAATAGCATTAGAACAATTACGACTGGACTGGGTATTAAAATTAGCATGGCAAAAACTATTCAGAAATTATTTAATTTATAAAACTAGATATTTTAAGACGAAAAATCTTAAGAGACTGTGATGAAACTATTTCTTTCGGGAGTGAATTCCATAATTTGGCAGCACGATTATTAAAAAAATATTTGGAAGTGTCAAGTCTACAAAATTTTTCTTTTAATTTAAACCCATTATTACGTGTACGCGTATTATTATCAAAAGACAAAAATTTATCAACAGGTAGATCTATCATGTTATTAAGCATTTTGTAACACATAATAACATCATTTTGTTTTCTTCGAGATTCAAGCTTTTTTAAGTTAAGCTCTGTAAGGCGTGTTTCGTAAGACACTTTAGGAAACGAACATCGAGAATATAATCTTCTGGTGAACGTTTTTTGAACTTTTTCTAACCGTTCTATATCCATTAAATAATGAGGGTTCCAAACATAAGTCTCAAATTCAAGTAATGGACGCACAAAACTTATGTAGGCTTTAAGCAAATGGGACATATTTGTTGTTTGAAAAGCTCGAAATAACACAGCAATTCTTTTAAGTGCTTTGGCAGCGATATTGGAGCAGTGCTCAGAAAATTTTAGATCTGAACATATTATAATGCCTAAATCACGGATGCTATTTGTGTTCTCAATATACTTGTTATTTAGTAAATATTTGTATTTTAAATTATTATTACCCAAGTGAAGTACATTACATTTATTTATAGCAATGCTTAACTGCCACTTATTGGTCCATTTACAAAAGTTATCCAAATTTCTTTGAAAGTTTGTCGAACTGTTAGCATCTTCAATAATACTATACATTTTCGCATCATCGGCGAATAATTTTACAAACGTTTTGGAGTCAAGACAATTTGGCATATCATTGATATAAATAAGGAAAAGGAGTGGCCCAAGAACGCTTCCTTGAGGCACTCCACTAGACACATTTACGTACTCAGAATAAACATAATCGTTCAAAGCATCAGGAGAGTCATTAGGTAGAACAACCTTCTGTCTTCGATTAGATAAAAAACTTGTAATCCAGCTTAAAAGTTCGTAATCAATTCCGTAGGATTTAAGTTTAGCTAACAATTTGGGGTGACTTACGGAATCAAAGGCTTTTGAAAAATCAATGTACATAACATCCACTGATTTTTTATTTTCTATTGCAGTAACCCAATCAGAAAGGGTGGATAATAACTGTGCGCCCACTGATTTTCGTTTAAGAAAGCCAAATTGATCTGGGTGTATAAGTTTTTTATCTTTCAAATAGACCAACAATTCATCAGAAACAATACTCTCCATTACTTTAGAACAAATGCAGGTAAGTGAAATAGGCCTATAGTTTTGACGCAAACTACTTGCACCTTTCTTAAAAATTGGCAGGACAAAAGCATCTTTCCAAAAAGAAGGCACAGTTCCAGAAAGCATTGAAAGCTCAAAAATTTTTGCCATTGGCTCAGCGATTGTGGATGCAATACTTTTTAAATAAACTGCAGGAATTTGGTCAGGGGTACGTGATGCTTTATTTGGCAATTTTTTAAGCTTTTTTTCAACTATTTTTACAGGGAAGTGACAAATGAATTTGCCTTCATTATATTTAACTCTTTTAGGGAGATCTGGGATTATTCCATTGTCGTGGGTAAAAACGCTAGAAAAATACTGATTAAATATATTACACTTTTCCTTATTATGTATAGCCATAGATCCGTCATCTCTTTTGATTGGCCCAATTTCCTCATTTTTTGATCCTAGCTTTTTGTTGGCAAAATTGAAAAAAGTTTTTATATCACCACTATTTAACGCTTTATGCTCTAAATCTTTGTGAAATTTTTTTAACGCTTCTGCGTATTTTTTATCGCAGTCAACCCATTCATCTTTAAGCTTAGGTTTGAACTTAAGTTTACGGTGTAAATTACGTTTTTTACGTTTTAGAGCTACAATATTTGACGGATAAACAAATTTTTTTGGTTTAATACGTTTAGTTGGTACAAACTTTGCAATTAACTCCTTATTGATGTTTACAAAGTTATTATACAATTCATTTATGTTTGAGGCATTCATAATAATATCAGCCCAATTTACCTTATTTAGTTCATTACATATGCTGACAAAATCAGCTGATTTATATTCGTGATACACGTGCAAATATTTTGATCGCCTTTTACACAATGTAAAAGAAAGAGAAAAATCAATGGAAACATGATCACATGAAGAGGAAAACGGTTCTTTGCAAACGTAACTTGAGATAAGATTTTTTTGATTACATAACAGTAAGTCTAATACGTTACCACTATTGTGAGTATTAAAATCAATGAATTGGTAAAGATTATTATTTAGAACAAAATCTAAAAATTTTTGATGAGAAAAATCAGAAATTAAACTTTTAGGCGTTTGCCAGTCTATCATTGGGACATTGTAGTCACCTGCAAAGACACAACTTTCACGAAAAGAACAAAGAAAGCTATTTAGATCAATCAATAGGTCCATATATAATTTTTCGGATTCGCTGCACAAAAACTTTGGTGGGCGATATTGGCAAACAATTCTTAACTTTTTGTTAAGGTTATTAATTATGTCAACAGCAATACTTTCTATTAGATTGAAATTATCTGGTACATATACAGCCGTGGCTTTTATTTTTTTGTTTACTAAAATACACACCCCACCACCGATTTTGTTAACTCTATCTTTGCGAAAAACTGAATACAAGTTATTGCAATTTAGTAGCGCATCTGGAACGCTCGGGTCAAGCCACGTTTCAGTAATGCATAAAACATCATATTTTTGTTCAGATAATAAAGCTTTTAAGTAATCCAGTTTATTTTTTAAACTCCTAGCGTTAAAAAGTTTGCATAATATTCCTTTGCAACTGTCCTATGTGGAATTTTTAATGTGCATGGATGCGCCGAGTGAACCAGAGCCAGATGAAGGATCGTTGCTACCGAATTTAGGATTGGAAGGAATCACAATCCAATTTTCGGGAGATAATCCTTCATGTTTAACAAAGTATGAGATACCGTTTCTTTTAGTTAAAGCATCCCGCTTTTTATATAATTCCTGTATAATCTTACGTTCTTGATATGTGTAACTTGGCCTAATAAAAACACCACAAAACTCAACACTGGTTTTTAGATTTTTGCTTTTGCTTAACACTAACGACCGCTCAGCTGATCTTTCGAACCTAACTTTCAAAAGACGTGGTCGATTCGATAGCTCTTTTCCCATTCGAAACACTTCCTGCGGTCGCGGGGGAGTGTTCTCTGATCCTTCGAAACAAGCGTGTAGCAAAGCGGAAGCTTGCTGGGCATCGGTCATATGGTCTAACTCAGCTAATCCTTTAACGACGATATATTTCTTGTTTTTCTCACGTTCGAATTCTTCCTGAATTAGTGGACGGATGATCTGAGTCATATGATCAGGCGACATCTTAGATTCTGACCGACGTTTGGAGGACCTACGCCGCTTTCGACGTCGTTGAACAGGAAGGAACTCGTCGTGGCATTCCTCATTCAAGTCGCTGCAACTAAAATCGCTAAATTCGGATTGCGAAATAGGTTTTTTATGAGCAGATTTCAAATGAGCCATTTCAGCTCGAAGCTCAGCCACTTGATCTTTAAGCGCACTTAGGCTTTCAACGCATAAGCGGCACGGCATCGAATAGGGCAGTTTTGAAAATGCGTCTTCAGACAAACCAGTACAAATAACATGAAAAGGGTTTTTGCAAAGTCCGCATGGCACTGATTTGTTAGCGTCTTTTTTTGTTATTTTTTTGTTACAGATTCCGCAATTAGCCATTAGGGTATCCAATATCAAAAAAGTTGTGAAATCCGGTGGCAAAAAGATGCAAGTAAAAAGAAAACTGGTGCTAAGTTGACGAAGTAAAAGTCAACAACAAGATTACGGCATAAGAACCGAAAGGACTGTAGGCAGTAAATTAGACGACAATTTTCAGTGACGGGTCAAAAGTGCATTTCAAATGGCATGGATGCGCCCTTTGATTTAAATTTCGCAGAGTTTTGTTAATATTTTTTGAAATAAATACACGTAACAGAAAGCAAAAAAAAGTTAATGAAAGTTAAAGAAAACCATGTAGAAGCTCTTGTACGAAGATAGAAAGCAAGATGAAGTAAAATAAACCACAATAGTTAAGAATTAAGAAGTTAATTTTCGAAGTTGAAGTGAGAGTGCGAAAAAAGAACCGACCGACAGACAGGGGGAAAAAATTATCGAACTATGTTGGCAGTACCTATTAGCAAAATTATCGAACTATGTATTATTGAACTATGTTGGCAGTACCTATTAGCAAATTATATTTTGTCAACATTATATTTAATCAAATAGTTTTTAGTAAAACGTATGTGTGCGTGTGCACGCGCACACGCATACACACACACACGCACACATACACACACACACACACACACACACACACACACACACACACACACACACGCGCGCGCGCGCACGCACGCACGCACACACACACACACACACACACACACACACACACACACACACACACACACACACACACACACACACACACACACACACACACACACACACACACACACACACACACACACACACACACACACACACACACACACACACACACACACACACACACACACACACACACACACAAACACACACAAACACACACACACACACACATCCGACACTTTTTTTGTTTTTTTCCGTTTGAAACTAAACTAAGTTTAAAGAAAATTGTTTAAAACTTTAAAGACCAAAACAGTTTAATTTATTTGTTTTAAATTTAAAATATTGGATTAGTGTTGAGAATTAAACGAAAATAAAGTTAAGCTTGGGCTGCCTGAGCTTTTTTAGCAAAGTTTTGTATAGTATTGGCAAGAATGCATAAGAGTAGAGAATGTCCGACTGTGTGTTAAACAGTTGTTCAATTTATAGGTAGATTATTCCACAGTGTCATCTTTTTATCATATGAAAAATTAAAAAAAAAAATGAAAAATAATCTACAATTTGTGGAATAATCCTCATAATAATTCTGCTACGCAATACTGTAGATTATTCTTAACCGCGAACGTAAAACTCCTTAATGATGTTTTTTTCACGTAATGTTGTTAAATATTCAACGTTTTTTTTTGTTGAATCCAACGTATAAATTATTTTACATATTAAAACATCAAAATATTTCGAGCAATTTGAATTACTCGCCAGCATTATGTAGAAAAACTTCATGCTTACATTTCGTGTTTACAGTTCGTTTCTGCACAACTCATTTTCTTGCGTTTATATTTCTTTGCTTTTCATTCCTGGTTTGCAAGGTTTTTTATACATGTGTTTCTATAAATCTTACTTTTCTTTGGATAATTTGGTTTCCTTCAATGAATTTCGGATATAACATTTGGTTTGTTTTTTTAAATTAAAGGATTATTTTTTACAATTTAAATTCCAAAAAATATTATAAATGGAAAATTTCATGCTTACATTTCGAGTTTACAATTTTTTACTTTGCAAGTTTCAAACTACAAAAAATGAATGTAAAATACTCAGGTAAAATTTTTTCTATGTAATGTTATTAAGTATTCTAGGTTTGTTGTTGCAGCGGATGTATAAATTGTTTTATAGGTTACACGTGAAATATTTTGACTAATTTGAATTATTCAACAGTTTATTATGTAGAAAATTTTCATTTGGGAGTTTTGCATACGCGAATTTCTATTTCTACATAATACAACATCCACATTTGGATTGCTTTAATTATTAATAACACAATAAAGACTTTTTAGACACAGTTCGACAATCTCTACTCTTATTCATTCTTGCATATGTCTACTAAACATTATGAAAATTAGTCTAATTATTCTAAACGGTATAGCTGCTTTTTTCATGGGGAGGTGGCGCATTAGTTACATGGCAGCGCATCAGAACAGTGGCGGCACTTAATTTCACACCAAAACTAAAATTACTAAACGACAGCCCATCATCAATTACATAATGTGCAATAAATTTTATAATAAATAAAGATAAATTCTATCAGGGTGAAAATAGATAAGTGGTAAAATAACCACTCGTTTTTTGAGAAAATATCACTTGCAGAGAAACATATGACAAAACTAAATAATAATTGGTTACAAAACCGCTGAAAACTTTTTTTAAAATTTTTTCAGCTCATGGGTTTATTGTTTATTTCTTCCTGGCGGAAGGCGGTTACGCTCTTAATTTCAGCCTGGTAGACTTTAGCTTTAGTCCATTTAATCTATAGTTATATCTGATTTTTTTTCATGTGGTGGTGGCGCATTAGTTACATGGCATTGCATTACATCTGTGGCGGCGTGTTGACTACTGTTGACTAATTGGGGGCAATTCGCTCCCTACTAGGGATTGAAAAGATTAATTGAAACCTTAACTGAAACCTTAATTGATACTAGTTTTTGAACTAATTTAATCTTAATTGAAACCTAAATTTTAAATTAATTTAATCTTTAATTTAATCGAAATTATCGAATTTAGTATCAATATAGGTTAAAATTAAGGTTAAAATTAATATCGATATAGGTTTCGATTATTTAATTGAAACCGGTTTCGATTAAGATTAAATTAAGGTTTCGGTTAAGGTTTCGATTAAAAGTAAGCAGGTTATACCACAAAACGAAATGGATCACGCACTCACACACACGTAAAACAAAAAGGTCAGTACATATGTACACGGTGAACACGCTGATTGTTTCCTAAACGAGCGTAACACCACCGCTGAAGTCTACGAACCGAATTATTTCGCGTTTTTTTATTTATTGTTTTATTTATTAATATTTAATTATTTATATTCTTTTAATTAGTTCATAAATAATTTATTTAGCTGAATTATTAGTTAGTGAATTAAGTTGCATTCAGTTTTTGATTGTCCCGCAATTTGTATAGACTATGTTTAATCATTTAATTTTGAGATGGGACAGTGGCTGTTGCGTGTGTTACACATAATAATGTAGTCATAACACGTTTAACGGCCACTTTCAAAAGTTAGCTGTGTCCTGGTTAAGTTATTTACTTTTTCTTTATGCGGTAAGAAATCTGACACAATTTCGGGTGCATCCTAATTTAGGACAATGGCTGTTGCGCGCGTTACATGTAAATATAACCAAACTTTATAGCGCGCGCTTTGTGTCCGAACCCGAAGTCTTTCCCAGAGAATGATATAATATCTAACTTGTTTGTGGCACCCTTTAAAAAGCCCGATTCACACTTCAGGTTTAGGATTTACGATTTAAGGTTTAAGATTTAAGATTTAAAGTTTAAGGTTTAAGACTATCGATTCACACTTCTTGTTTCAGATTTAAGGTTTATACTTTTGCAAACGCATTTTTTCTGAACAATGCTTTCGGAATTAGATTTTCCAATGATAAATTTAAGCGTTTAATGGTTACCAAACATTTATTGGCACACAGATAGACATAAAAACATTTTAAAGTTTTTTTACAAAAGTATACACAAAAAAGTATACATAAAAGTATACAAAAAATATAATAATCAAAACCTTAATCGAAACCTAAAATATGGCCTGAAATTAATCGTAATTGAAACCTTAATCGAAATTATTTGAATAATCTAATCTAAATTGTAATTGAAACTAAAATTAGACCAATAATCTAATCTTTAATTTAATCTAAATTACCAATCGGTTAATTTTCAATCCCTACTCCCTACAATTCGATCCTCAAACAATTTGCTAATGGGATAATTCGCTCCCTGGACAATTCGCTCCCTGGACAATTCGCTCCCTGGACAGTTCGCTTACTGCCCGATTCGCTACCGAGACCTTTATAAACGCAATTTTAAAAAACAGCTCATTGTGGACAATTCGCTCCCTGGACAATTCGCTCCCTGGACGATTCGCTCCCTATGGACAGTTCGCTTTCTGCACAACTCATTTTCTTGCATTTATATTTTTTTGCTCTTCATTCCTAGTTTGCAAGGTTTTTTTATACATGTAATTTCTATAAATCTTATTTTTTTGGACAATATAGTTTCTTGCAATGAATTTCGAATATAAAATTTGGTTTGTTTTTTAAATTGAAGATTTATTTTTTTACAATTTCAATTCCAAAAAAATGATAAATGAATGCTGTCATTTAAAGAAAATATTGTTCACTACAGATTTTTTATTTTGTTTTGTTATTTTATATTTTGGTTTTATATTTAGTGTTACATTAATTTAAAACAAAAAAATTACTTTTGTTTGCTCAAAGTTTATTAATAATGGCGCTAGGAAGAAATACATTCTGCATAATATCTTTGGAAAGAATAATTTTAGAAACGTTTTTAAATTTATAACAAAAAAAAATTTGTTTTCCCTAAGCCTAAGCAAAGCCTTAAAATCAACCTAAAAAACATTAAAAAACTTAAAAAAAGCCTAAAACAATTTTTTTTAAATGGCGAATAATTTGAATATCTTTTGGTGAAGTATAATATTTTTTTTTATTTTTTAGGGTAAAGCTCACAATTAAGCTAATTAGTTTGGGCTAATTGTGAGCTTGATCCTGAGATTTATTGTGAGCTTGAGCTTAGTACTCACAATTAAATATATGTGAGTACCAATTGGTATTGAGCATTTGTGAGCACATCAATGCATCCCTAGTTCAACATGGTTTTAAAGCAAAAAGTTCTACCATAGCAGAACTGTTGAAAACTATTAATGAGTGAACTCTGGCATTGAATGAAAATTTTTTTAATGTATAAACTTGGATTTTGCCAAGGCGTTTGACACAGTGTCACATCCAAAATTGCTATACAAGCCAGAAAAATATTATGTTTTTTTACCGCACTCATAAAACGCGATTAACAAAGGATTAACCAACGATTGCTCATTGGCTTTTGCATTGGCTTACATAATATAATAAAAATTGATAAAAGACTCAATTCCTTTAAATAATGATTAATAATGTACAATAAACTTATAACATAATCAAACATACAGAGGAAATATATTTTTATCAACTTAAATTAATAAAATGAACCAATGCAAAATCAAATAAAATTCGTCTTTTTTAATTTTATTTTTATTATTTCGAAAATAAAAATTAACAATATCATGTATTTAATTTTTTTTAAATATTCTTAAAATTTGACAATTATTTATATTAAAATATTTTAGTTAAAACAGTTTGTATACTTTTCAAGTCATAAAACATGAGAAAAAGTCCAAAAACCGTGTTTAAACTCAGTTTTTATCAGCTTTTTAATCCGATTCTCTCCTTGTCCTTGAAAAAACGACGTCCATACCTAATCTTTAGTTAATACTTGATTAATCGTGCTTCATGAGTGCGGCTACTATTTTTAAAATGGATAAAAGAATTTTAAATATTGAGCGAATCTTAAAATTGTATGTAATAACTCAAAGTAATATTCAAAATATTTTTTGTAAAAAACTCAGTTCCTCAGGGTTCTGTTTTAGGCCTATTTCTATGAATAATATATGTTGACATTGTTGACTGTTATAAGTATTCAATATTATAAATATTGATATACAAGATTCTTTTACTTTGCAAGCAATATATGTATGTCAAAGCAGTTGGGCGATAATTTATTGGATTGCTAGGATAGGGCAGCCTTTTTTAAACCAAGTAATAACTTCACCAAGTAACTGTAAAGCTGTTAAGTGTTGAGTGTTTAAGTAATTTACAAAAATAATGGAAAGTGTATCAGCTAAAGCATGAGTCAAGTTTTTGAAAACTTCCGAAGTGACTGCATCTTAGTTTTAATAAATTTATTTTTTGAAGCTTTATAACTGGGTCTGGTTGCATAAAAATTTCTTATTAAAACAAAAGAAATCCCTTACGTTTTCCTTTAAATAGAGACTTAAGAGAAAATTTAATCTCCAGGAACTAAATTTTCTTTTGTCAGTTGTAAAGTCAGTTGCACCTAAAGGATTTTCCTTAACCTTACCTTAGGGAGTACATAGTACGACTTTAGAAATTTTTCTTATATTAAAAACTAAATAATATAAAAAATAGGTTAAAACACATGAAACTGAAAGCAACCATAAAAACACAGTATATTAATTAATGAATTCTTAATTAAAATGTTTTTAAAATAATAATTTATTAAGTAAATAATCATAAATGAACAACATATTTTGATTTGTTTATTTAAAATTTGATTTTTAACGTGTTTTTTTGGCTTTAATTATTATATTTTATTTACAGAACCACTTAAAACTAAAAAAACTAAAGGTACTGCTTATCTAATCTTAATTTTATTTTACTAAAAAATTTTAATTTTATTTAATAAACTAACAATCAATCAACCAAAACCAGAAGAGGACTTTGATTAAGTGATAAAAATAGTGTTGTGTGTAGAATGGGACTGGGACATGTAGCGACAAACGGCTTGGGCGACGGAACTGCCTGTTACACTTGTGGGCGCTTTAATTTCTTCCCAAGTTATGCGCACAGCAAAAACTTACTAAATACGTGTTACTTAAATTGATTATTTTTATATTACCGCCCATAAAAGATAGGCCAGGTATAGTGTCGGTAGAGCTTTAGGTAAACCTGCATCTGCTTCTGACAATGGAACATAAATTTTGGGTGGGCTTTAGGTGGGGACGTGGACTGGGGTGAGCGGCCCACAGGCGTCTATTAAAGAGACACCCTTATGATTCATTTTTGTGTTTGTGATATAGTTTGGCTATGTTTGATTTTGCGTTTTATGATGCTTTTGTTTTGGACGTGAGTTTTACAAATAAAGACTTAATTTAGTTTAAACACATGTGAACCATCCGAAGGTTTCACTTAAAATACTGCGGATGGATTTTTACCCCTCTTGAGGACAAAAATAACAATGGAGACTAGTTTTTACAAACATTTTATTTTAAAACAGGCACTAGTGTTGTAAAAAGTTACTTTTACTTTTACTTAAAGTAATGAAAGTAAAGGATTTTAGATTACTTTTACTTTTACTTTTACTCAACTTTTGAAACTTTATTTACTTTTACTTTTACTTTTACTCGACTTTTGAAATTTCAAATACTTTTACTTTTACTCTTACTCGGATTCTACACTGCAAATACATAAACTAATTTAAGTAAAATTTAAGCAATTTTAATGGGTAGATTCCCTTAAAGGCTTGTTGTAAAGTGAATGACAGAAGATAATTTTTTAAGCCTCTAACACGCTAAAATCGTTTATTTTGCCAAAAAACTTATTAAAATGATAATTTATGCATAAAATTAGCAAAATAACTTTAAAACAGAGCTCTGGAGCTCCAAAAACAAGAGTTTTGGTCTGTTTCAAAATTACTTTTATTATACTTTTACTCTTACTTTTACTTAAAAAAATAGGTCTTACTTTTACTTTTACTTTACTTAAATAAAATTTTGACCATTACTTTTACTTTTACTTTACTTAAATTGAAAAATCACAAATTACTTTTACTCTTACTTTACTTAAATTAAAATTTTTCAAATTACTTTTACTTTTACTTAAAATAATCCAAAATCAATACTTTTTACAACACTAACAAGCACCCACATTTGAACTTTACGGTTTTAAAACCGTTTACGCATTTTTAGCATCAAAAAATACAGATTTTGACTTTTTATGACTGGTAGAAAATAAAACAGAACACAGCTTTTTGCAAGTTTTAGGATAATGTTTTTGGGGTTGGTTACCGGCTAATACAGATTTATAAAGCTTTCCGCAAGCAAGACAGGATTTTGGGGCAAAATGGTAATTGAAAAGAAGGGTCTATGGGAAACCAAAAGTTCCCCTTTCACCTGAAAAACCTGCAAAAACAATACAACAGTACATTAATAAAGATTACATGAACACGACACATTATTATATTACAACGCAAAAATTATACACTATTACTTTTAAAACACTTTTCAGAAAAAATTTATGATTTTATAAAACACACTTTTTACGACGATTCAAAACACACCCAAAAAGGGCTGAGGTTACAGGCTCAATTTGAGATAAACAGTTTTTTTAGGAAACGGCCCGCGTTGCCGTGTCCCTGAGTTACTTTGTATATTTTTAGGAAATATAAACTGATATTTAAATAACGCCGTTTTACTTGAGCGGCGTCGTGACCCAGTAAACCTCATTTTTGAGGAAAATTTGAAGGTGACAATTCTTGCAAATACGAGGGGATTCAGATTCAACTAAGACGGGGTGGTGGTAAAATTCCAGGAGGAGTTCATTGCTCATCAAAAACGTTGTCACAAACCAAAATCCACAAGGAGAGAATACAAGCTCAATCCATTGGTCGACTAAACCACAGTTGTTTAATCTGAAACCTTCGACCATATGTTCATGACAGCCATTGGCTTTACGAAGTTGGGTAACCCAAAAAATTAAAATGCACCCCTACCACACAGCACCACTAAGCTCCAACTCGGCACTTTTAATCATACAGAACTAAAAGTGTGGAGTGGCCATGTGGGCTGAAAAGTAGACCTTTTTGCGGTATTTAGATACAGAAATAACTATTTTTGTACACAACTAGATAATCTAACAAAATACTTTAATTTTACACATGACTATTACTGATTTTAAATACTTTTTAACATTTTTACAAAATGGGACACCCCAATTGAACCACCCATCAGTAGAAACAAATGAAATAACCGTGGGGACGGGAGTTCAGTGGGGCCCCACGCTACATCTTCCCTATTGGTTTGAAGCTGTCCCCAGCTTCGGCGAGCCGAAGGCGAGAACAACTAGCCTACAAGAGGAAGCGCCACGTGAGGCCTCGCCAACTTTTTGCGTCACTTACAAACTTACACTGCATATACACAGTACACAACAAAATACACATTAAAATTTAGCTCAATTTTCAGGCACAAAACAATTAAAAACATTTTTTTTGACACCCATTGGTCTATAGGCACTAATTACGTAACAATTTTTAACATAAAATACACATTTTAAAGCCTAACATTACACAGTTTACACATACTACAAAAGACACAATTTATACATAAGCCGAAGGCTCTTTCTTACCTGTTACCAAAAAAACATAACACGATTATAAGGCCCAAAGGCATTTACACGTTATTACTAACCCCTATTTTCTGGGATTTATTACTTGTATTATAAATTTTCCTAAAAGAAAGACACATCTTTAACATTAACACATTATCGATTTTGAGCAAAAATATACATTTTTCTAAAATTAACATTTTTTCAACACAACTAATACATAACATTTTACTAAAACAATTAACATTTCATAACACATTTTCATTTTTAACGACTACATTACATTCATACTAATGAATTTACACTTTACACCTATGTACACTTCACTGGGTTGACATTCACAGGATACATTTTAAAAACACAACAAGGAAACTTACTCTTTTAAAACCGGGTTTACAATCTTACAGAGACTAGTATGGGGGGAAAGTTGGAGATTTTTGAGCAAAGAATTTGATTTTATTTTAGAACAAAAAGTGTGTGGGTGCTTAACAGACCAGTAGAACGAGGAATTAAACAACAACCCAAAACAAAAACAAAACAAGCGCCTGTATGGGGTAATTACAGTTTGTATGTCCCCCTTCCCATGCGGGTCCCTACTTACAGCACACATAAAAATTCTAAATAACATTTTAATATACTTTCATATTTTTAAACATTTTTTCAGAAAAAACTTAAACAAAATTTTTGCCCTATCAGGTCTTTTGTACTTATGGCGGCTGGAAGTAGCCTTACCAACAGGTTACACAAACACACAAAAATACACATTACAAAAATACACATTACAAAAATACACAAATACACACATACAAATTACATATTTACACATTGCAGAAAAAAACAAAACACAATACCACGGCTGGAAATCCTTTCTTTTGGTGGATGGACATAGAAATGACAACGGAGAAACCACGCTGTCCAATGACGGTGACAGTCACAGACAAAGGGTTGCACTTCCTCCAAATCGAGAGTTGCAGACAGGGTGCTTCACATCTTCAATAGAATCTGCGAAAAAGCTATTTCCGGTTCACAGAGCGGAACCAAACGGAAAGGCCACAACCCAGCCTTCCGTTGGTTATGATAGAACCGATTCCATCTGGTTCCTGCAAAAACGTTCCTTAAGCCAAAATTATTCTGGAACAATTCTGCGTACTGGTGGAGAAGAACGCAGCCAGCACTTGCTTCAACAGTGAAACATTAAGTCGCAGGGGGCGACAAATCGAGGAGATGGTTCCCTCTGTCTTTTCCAAAATTTTTGCAAAATGGAGAATATTCAATGCAGTTTCTCGTTTCTGAAGCTCTTCGCGATGGTGGATGATGTTCCTTGAAAACATCATCTCAACGAGTGCAGGAGGAATAAGATCAGCTTCCCACCGATCCGGTCAAAAATGGCGATGCAATCTGGAATAATTTGTCACTGGACACAAAAAATGTTCTGGACAGATGTTTCCGCGATGAAACATTGTCGCTGTAGGTGCGAAGATGAGCAAGCCAGTTCACCCCGGCCTTCAAAAATTTAAATGATTTTTAAAGATCGTTTGAAGACACCCTTCGTCCACTACCAGGAATAGCCGTCACAGAAGGTGGCGGGCAGCAGGTAATGTCCCAGTGGAACATCACCCTCCTGGGTGATCAGCAGTTGAGGGCTAATCCTTCCCGGGCCCCTTTTAAAAAGTTAGACGTGGTTCTTAAAAGAAGTTTCCATGACGTCAATCATCCACCGCCATGAACAATTGACCAGTTTATACGAAGACAGGTAATATCTTCGTAAAACATTACCGGTGTGGGTGCGAAGCGAAAGCCAAGGTGGGTTTCCTCGACCCTTCAAAAATTTAACTGATGATGTCAGAAACGATAAAAATATGACAGTTCTATTTGGATTACAGGGAATTAACTGGACTCAGGGACTCAGAGACTCAGGGAATAACAAGGCGAAACATTATCTTTCTGAGTACAAAAAGGACAGCGGACTGGGGTCTCCCAGTCTTTCAAAAAGTTAGCTTGCCGACTTCAATAACTGTTAACAATTTCCACATGCTGTACATGGGTCACCGGAAAAACAGTACAAGTTTTCCAAAATGCCCCAAAACATTAATATACCTGGCGCGATTTTTAAGCAAGGGCCAGATCCTTCTGACCCCATTCAAAAATGTTTGTGCTGAGTTGTCTCCATGCAGCCTTTCAAAAATCATTACTGAGCATCCCCAACAGTTCCTGCAAATACGTCATAAGGATGTATAACCTTAGGGCATCAGGTTTAAAAACTAACCAGATTTCTACCTCTGCTTGTGTTGGTCTTTCCAGTCCTTATCAGTCTGAGGAGGTGTCGGGGTCTCGCCCTCCTCTTCAGAATCACTAGACAGCATAGTAGATAGCGGTGCACATGCCGCGACTGCTCTGCCGATCGCAATGAAGGTTGTGAAGCGGCTGATGGATGCTGATGCGCACTCGGGGCCAGGCCTTCCTCCCAATTCAGCACACAGTTAGCGAAGGCATCCTCTTCCTGAGCTGGATTAATCCTCGCCTGACGTTCCTGCAAGCGCTCTGCAGATGAGTGACATTCTCCAGAGTCAGGCCGCCAGGCCCCACTCGACAGTCTGTCCCTGTTGGTGTGTGGAATGTGCAGCTCTAGGTGGAGCACCAGATTATGCCTCAACCGGATAACAAGCTGTGGGGTTAGGTGTCGATTATCAACCCAGAATTCACTCTCCTTGCTGATGGGTGGAATTTCCCATCCCGCAATTTAATCGAAGAACTGCTGCCAGCCATGCTCTTCCAAGCCCTGAAGATGCTGGCACTGCCAATGTGTACAATCCGGTGGCGACCATGCGGAACCTTCGTCGTCTAATAGATCGGATTAGCTAAACAACAACGATTATATACAACAACAACAACAACAACAAGTTTTATATACCAGATCATCAAAAACCTAACTTTTGGTTTGCATTTTTTCCTAATTACGTTTAGTTTAGCGTGGGTTCAGACGTCCTGAAATTTTAAACAAAAAAATTCCAGGACTCTTACTACCACCTTATAACTACTTTAACCTTTTTACTAGAATGGTTGTAATTTTTACCAAATTTTTAACTAAATTTTGTACCT
Organism: Microlaimidae sp. YZB2_3; assembly: GCA_030248175.1. Lineage (NCBI taxonomy): Eukaryota > Metazoa > Nematoda > Chromadorea > Desmodorida > Microlaimidae > Microlaimidae sp. YZB2_3. The sequence continues at coordinate 16,249 of JASAMX010021422.1, forward strand.
TTATTACGTTTTTACCAATTTTAACAAAAATTTGTGCTTTTGCACCACCGGTTTTTTTTATACAACACATTTGCTGGTTAATTTTAAAATTTTTATACACTTTACAACATTTTTAACCTAATACATGATTTTTAAACATTATTTGAACTATTTACGCCACTTTTACACATTTTTTTGTAATGATTTTAATACTTTGCAAACAAGCGGTTAAGTGTTCCCCTTTTTTGACTTTTACCATATTATTTTACCATTTTTAACTTAACTTTAGCCCTGAACAGTGTGATTTGGTAACCTTCTTTACATAGCACTCCAGAATTCTCACTGCGTTGAGTGAAAAACTGTGACGTGCTGAAACAACTAATTACAACATTTTTACTTTTAACATAGCACTCCAGAATTTTTACTGCGTCGAGTGGAAAACTGAGACGTGCTTAGGCAGCTTTTTACAACATTCTTATATTTTTACCTTTTTACCATTATTCGCATACCATTTTTAAGAAATGCGCAATTTCCGGTCACGCGGCTCCCCTTTTACCCGACATCTTGTATCATTTTTAAGAATTGTGCATATTCCGATACCCCGACTATCAGGGTTTTTACACATTTTGTAATACTATACATAAAAAATTCACTTACATCTTTCATTTTCTCAATTCCTTTAGTAGTTACCTTCCCTATCTGTTCCAGGTACTCCTTGCATCTGAGGGGACATTGCAAAAAATTTACTTTTAACGTTTTAACTTTTTAGAGGGTCAAGGACTCTCCATACAGGGTTTACAGAAAACTTTTTAACAAGGGGTATTTGCAATTACGTTTGGTTAATAACGTCACAGACGCTTTTCTCGGACTCAGCATTGTAACTGTTGCTCAAATCCGGCAGTGACAGCTGGTCAGGCGGAATCTTTTTCCGCCTAGCCCCTTTCTGTTGCTGATTAAAAAGTTGTACCTGCAACTTTTTCTTCCACTGTTTACGAGTCATCCCAATAGGGGGATTTGCAAACGGATCATCTTCTTTGGGTTTCTTCACCACTTTACTTCCTACACTTGTTGTTTCCTTTTTTCCATCCTCACACTCCTTAGAGCTGGGGACAACAATCGCGAACCCTCAGGTAGTTCAGGCGGATCGCTCACCACATCTATTTTTGAGGTAGGTATTGGAGAACCCCTTCTACTGGGCTGCTTTTTGGGTCTAACCATAACAATGTCGCCGAGCTGACTTTTCGGAGGCTTGTTCTTCATCTTTCTACGAGAGGAAGACATGGTCTAAGCAGGACATCCTTTTTGAGTCTGGTGTTGTGAATTGAAAAAGACCCTTGGGGCAACAAAGTGTGCCTTAGATTGTTCATCAACATTGCCAGCAGGCTTCGCCGCTACTTCAGGAGTTGTCTCTCCTTCCGGGACCTTAGGTGCCAATGGATCATTGGGACCTAACCAGTACAACTTAAGCCGTTGCAGGTTGATCCAGTCAGGTTTCCATGACGCCTGTGGTCCCTTACCCTGACACAATTTGATTTGAGCGATCCCTTTACTATCGTCCATCTGGACTACCTGATAGGGTCCGAACCACTTACTAATAAACTTTGAACAGTCTGTGGGTTTTACTGTGAGATTATATTTCAACACAATACTATCAACGCTGATCGGTTTAATGTGGACCCGTTTATCATAGTTTCGCTTTTGTTGAGCTTGGGTTTTGGGAAGTACCTTCTTCACCAGATCACGCGCATGCGTCATAGCAACGCAAGCATAATCCAGATAGTCTTCTTCATAATCTATGTAGGGTGACCGGACCTTCTAATATTTTACATCTAAAGGTACACGCATATCCCTACTGTAGATTAGATAAAACGGGCTCTCCCCTGTAGAATCCTGTGGTGCTTGATTATAAGCGCTTGTGAAAAATGGAAGCGCAAAATCCCAATCATTGTAATGATTGTTAACGTAGTGAGACAACATGTCGCATAAAGTGCAATTGAACCGCTCTGTCAACCCATTGGCTTGGGGATGGTACGGCGTCATAATTATCTTTTTAGCGGATATTATTTTACACAACTCAGCGATTGTCAAACTCTAGAAATTGGTCCCCTGGTCAGTTAGAATCTCCAGCGGGCACCCATGCAAGGAAATTACACTCCAGTACCATTTGGGCAATAGTTTCAGCCTTCTGATCAGGCAAGGCGAAACACATCGCTTACCTCATTAAATTTCTCAGTAACTACCAGTACATATTTATTTCCTCGAATAGTCTGCAGTAACGAACCAAGTATGTCCATGGCGATCTTGTCAAAGATGTTCTTGACAAGAATCGGAAACAACTCAGGTTGAGCCGCCTGAGAATCAGACTTTCGACGCTGACAAGAGTCGCAGGCAGTAACATATTTCCCAATGTCACTATGCATATTTGGCCAATAATACCTTGTGGTCACCTGGAAAGTGGTTTTTTGACACCCAAATGCCCCGCCATTACGTTATTGTGAGCATAGCGCATGACTTCTAGACATAGCCCCTCTGAAAGAGCAATCATGTCCAGAAATTACGGACTACATTGACGACATGGCAGGTGGGTGTGACATAACACCCCTTCCTGAAGGTAATAGTTTTTCACCCATTGGGTTAATTTCCTTTGCATAACTAGATTAGTCAGCAGAGCGTTGTCCTGTAGATAATTGATGATAGGAGCAAACTGGGGGTCCCCTCTCTGTTCACGGAACAACACGGCATTATGGCTTTGCTTGTTTTTCCTGGTATGAGACCAAAGAGTAGGACATACAACAGGAGCATCTGTTACGCAAACGGACGGTCCAAGCACCACTAAGGCTTGGGTAGGAGGTTCATTTTTTTTGACCTTCGGCATCACGTTCTCTTCATCTGGAGGATCAACCCTTCCTTCCAGAGTCACGTCTTTCACATCCAGGGTCTCTTGTTCTCCACCGAGGGGGTTACTTTTCTCACCGGGAGTTGGAGTTTTACTCTTTTTACTCTGCCTCTTCTTCTTCTTCGAGTCAGCCTCGAACATGGCGATCGACTCTGAACCCTGGAGTTCCGGAGGAGAACCAGATCCTGGGGTTGCAGCAGTGGACTTACCCAAGGATGTACCACTCTGAGGTGGCTCATCCGAGAGCAAAACATCCGCTTGCACAGTTTTGAAACGGTGGTTCATCCTCTTCCATTTCCTCACCCAGTGGGGGAATTCTAGACAACGCGTCAGCAATTTCGTTTAACTTCCCAGCTTTATACTCAGTTTTATCAAGCTTATAATGAGTAAGTAAGTAAGCCCATCTCTTCAATCGATCGGAAGTACACTTTCCAGTCAAGAAGATATGTCTTAACAGAGGGTGATCAGTGGTTATAGTGAATTTGTGATCCCACAAATATGGTTTAAAATGTTTTACAGCAATAGCTAGGGCTTCTTTCTCAATGGTAGCATAATTCCGCTCAGCAGAATTAAAATTCCGACTTGCGTAGGCAATCAGACACACTCCATCGGAGAACTCTTGAGATAATACTGCGCCAACGCCAGTCTTTGACCCATCTGTTCCCAGAAGGAAAGGTTTTGTGAAATCCCGGAAAGTGAGGACCTCCGCAGAACACAACTTCTCCTTCAGAGTGTCAAACGCTTGCTGACACTCTTCACTCCAGTAAAATCTCTTCTTTTTCCCCATTAGGAAGTACAACGGACTAGCGACCTGTGCAAAATTCTTTATAAACCGTCAGTAAAAATTGGCCAATCTGTGAAAAAAAGAACTTACCTTGGTTTGACTACGCGGTACCTTGAAGTTTTTAACACAACCAATCTTGTCAGGATTGGGTCGCAACCCCTCTCAACTGACAATATGCCCAAGAAACTCCACTGAGGGCCTGCAAAACTTTTCTTAGGTTTTAGCTTCAACCTTGCAACTTGTAGCCGATTAAACACTTGGTCCAAGTCCCTGAGATGGTCTCCAAACGTTTTAAAAAAGACAATTATATCATTGATATATACGAGATATATACGAGATATAAGTCCCAACTCAACCCGGCCAGCACCAACTCCATTAGTCGCTGAAAGGTCGAAGGAGCGTTACACAGTCCAAACGGCAACAGGTTGACCTCGTACAAGCCTCCAATAGGGCTCATGAACGCAGTCTTTTCCTTATCTTGTTCCTCCATCTCTACTTGCCAGTATCCTAATAATAGGTTGATAGTGGTAAAATATTGGGCTCCTCTCAACCGTTCTAATACTTCATCTATTCGAGGGAGGTGGTACGAGTCCTTCTTAGTCAGCTTATTTAATCTGCAATAATCAACACAAAAACTGTTAGTCCTGTCTTTCTTGCAAACTATCACTATTGGACTTGACCACAGACTCTTGAACTCATGTATCACCCCTCTTTCCTTCATAGCTGCAATATTTTCATCAATTACCCATTGTTGACTCTCAGTGACGCGGTAGGGCCTCTGACGGTGTAGATTGTCACCCATATTGATCTCGTGCCTCAGTATAGAAGTCCGCCCGATATCATACGGACCCTGACGAAAAGACATCTCCATTGCGCTGGGCAACCTGTTTTATTATATCAGCTTGATTGGGAGTCAGGTCGGTCCCAGCCAAATCGATCTCTTTTGATGGGTCCAAATTGTGTGGTCTCACTCCTTTTTGTGACAACTTAGCTGCCACGTATGCGACAACCTTTTGATTCGGGTAATCCTCGGGCTGCACTAGTACATCCTCTACTAATTCTTCATTTAGCACGTCAGCTTGGCCTATCCTATATAAAGTGATAGCCAGTTTCGAAGGTTTCACAACCATCATTAGCACTTGTCCATCTTGGTTCTGGGCCACCACTCTTGCTACAAGTAACCCCTTCTTCAGCAGTGCTTCCGAAGGTGCATCTATAAGCAATTTGACATGAATCTGTAAAGGACTATCAATGGTGGCCCAAAACACCTTTTCGTGCTGTGGGGGCACCTGTATCGTAGCTCCCATAATAATATCTATTCTGGTATACAAATGAATAAAGGTTGGATCCATATTGACCCGCGCCTGACTTAATCCTAATGGGAACCAAATCAGTTCGGAAGCAAAATCAAATGTCACTTCCTTCAGTCCGCGTAGGACGCTTGTGCCAAGAATAAGGGGCAGTGGGGAGGTGGGTTGAATGTACAAATCTTCCTCTATAGGAAATTTCCCCACCTCCAATGCCACTTTTCCTATGGCTACAAGCTGCACGTTAGATGTGGGGAAGGCGTAGTGCTGGGACCAGCGGAGGAAACCTGACATGTTCCCCAGCCGGTTGACACTATCCTTCCTCCTTTTCCGCTTTTCTCCCCACTTAACCCAAATTGCTGCAAACAACATCATTAACAATGCAATACACCCCATAGCACATAAAGTCGTCGTTGACCACCACTCCTTTAGGGAGGAGTCAGCGTCTTGGCCTGGACGACAGAGAAGGTAGTACATGATAATAATAAGATATACATAACTATGTCATCCAAATTAATTTTACATGATTTTTTAAATGTTTATAGGGCTTATCGAGTGGTTCCTCCTACCAATACGGGGGAGATTTCCAAGGCTGAACAATTCGGCTATCATATTGTGGGTCCGCGAGATTTTGTCTGGGAGAATGTTCACATTGAGGCAGGTCATCATACAGGTTCGGCGATGCCGGTCAAATAGGCCCCCTCCCAGGTTGTAAAAACGGCGGCAGCTGCGCGCTATGCCCAGTTACTGGGGGGACCCCTACTGTCTATTCACCTGTTTTAGCCTGCCTCTTAGGTATGTGTCACACTTACTGTAAGGGAGCGTCATGAGGACGCGGATGGTCAGGGTAAAAACCAGAAGGACATGAGGCTGGCCAACGCATGGCCACTGCCTCAGGTCAAACATAGGTTTCATGCGCCAACTCTTCATGCGTACTTTTATGTTTTGTAGCTATCATGACTGAGGGCGCGGGTTACCCTCCTGGTCTCAGCGATTTACCCTGTGATCTCGGCGTTTTTTTGTTTGTTTTAGGTGTTTTCACTTTTTTTGGTTTTGGCGCTTTTTTTGTGGATGAGGCCCCCTTTTGCGAGGGTCCTCTTTTTTTTGGAAACGTACATCTCATCAACTGTGGGAACACTAATTTAGAAAGCGATGATGGGCCCCCGGAAGGAGGGCCATCGGCTGGAGTTGGTAGCAGAACACAGTTAGCACAATAAGCCTCTGAGTCGGCGCCTGTGATTGCAACTCAGCATCAGACTGTCACTGCAGTGGTACTTGGGGACCTGGTGTTCGATCCCATGAATATCCCTGCTCACCTCGAGGAGAATAATTGGTGCGGTTCATACAATTCCCGTAGTTCTCTATGTTTCAGTACATACTCCTGTCATTTAGCTGGAGGGCGTGGTGGAGTCAGGGACCACTTTCCAGCTCGTTCCGGTTGTTGGAACCTCAGAGACCACGGCCTCCCCATGTGAGTATTTGTCAACTTGCATGGCGGCCCCTTTTTTCGAGGGCCGCTTTGATCCTCTCCCGATGAGGGATCATAAAAATCTGCTCTAGTCATCCACGACAGGGCGTCAGACGGAGGAGGTCGACATGGTCAATACAAATCCTCCTTGTGATAGACACCAGGACTAGTGGAGGGTAGGTTCTCTGTTTGCTCTGCGGTCAGCTGACCCAATCGATGCGGGATTTCCGCAGGGGGTTGGGGTTTCCATTGGGGTACACCAAAAGTCAAATATCCGCGCGAGGGACCAACCGAAAAGGATGGCTGACCACCCAAATAATCAGACCCTTTCATACATGCAGATACTTGACCAAAAGGGGGAGCCTGGTGCCGCAAGCCCTCCTTTGGCGTCATTGGTCTACTAGCTCGGAAACAAAAAATCCCAGCGTCCAACCAACCTTGGGCCTGGGTCATTGGTGGTCAATTTGCGGGAGCCCTGAATGGAGGAACCCGAAGCATCCCAGTCGCAATCAATACAGCATCATTGTAACCAACCTCCATTGGGGTCCGTTGATCCCATGCTACTGGGCTTACCCGTGTTAGCTGGTTTTTAATCAACCACTCCTGAAGCTCTCGCTGGGCTTCCATGTCTATTTCCGGCCTGGGGCGGGATGGACCTTTCTTTAGTCCCGCCTGCTTGCCCAAGGTTTGGTCACGCTAACGCATTATAGGTTGAAATAGACTGTGAATGGAGGTTATACTCCTCTATTTCTATCTCTTCAGGTTCCATCTGGTCCCTGACCAAATTATCCGGTGGCACAGTCCCATACTCATGAGCAGGAAACCTGGGTTCCGCCATTCCCATAGTTCCAGTATGAGGTAACCTCGGCTCCTGTGGTTGGCCGGCCCTTCTTGCCGTCAGCAACGTCCTCCTACTAGAGGTTGCAAGAAACAAAGGTTTTGGGAAACGGGGTTTCCTCTGTTATGGTGTGGGATGTCTACCCATCGCTTCTACTCACAACTGGCAGAATGCTTCTCAAAAGTCTTCAGCTGTGACACAACACTTTGGAATAGGGTCTGGTCTAACCGAGGGTGCAGGACCCGCAGGTGGTACTGCAGCATTCCTTGCTTCCATTTTGGCATGTTGTGACACCATTCGTTGTACTATAAGGCGCTTATACACTGCTTTTTGCTTTTTCTACTCTCGGAGGGAATGTACCACTTTCGCCAGAGAGGGCCTTTTTGTCAGTAAATTCTGGTCGGGAGATGGCAGCACATCCGAGCCAGCCACAGGTCCTCTTGCGGTGGAAGGCCCTACCACAGCTGGGGCGGGTACTTCGACCCTGTCTCTGGTTTCCATGGGTGCCGAAGCCTGAGGCTGGGGTTCAGCTCCGCCCACAGCTTGAGGCATAGCCCCCACAACTGAGTTCAGTTCCATCAGTTCTCCCGGAAGTGGAACGGCATCTCTCTTACCCATTCGCGCAGGTCTTTCCTCCAAGGGAGGCTGTACTGACTGTTGAACTTAACCCACAACTCTTTTGAACCGCTCTACTCTCTTGTGGAGCTGTTCCAACCCTGAGGCCAACATAGGAAGCCGTTCAATCAGCCTCTCCTCCTGCCATATTTCAACTGTCAACTCTTGCGAAGGCGGTGGTTGACGCAACCGCTGCTGGATCAGCATTTTAGCTTCCTGAACATTTGCTTGCTCCGGTCGCTTGCGCCAGGCTCTTGTGAGAGCGGCGTTACATCTACGCTGTGCCTCTAGCTGGGTACGCTTATACTCTTCATCTAATACCGCATTCTCATAATCATGTTCATGCCCAGTGCGCATGTCCCCAGCCTCAAACACTATCGAGGACACAACATGTTCCATGATACCCAGATTCACGCGATGAACGTAAAACCAATGCGTCACTCAGTAATATGGCCCACAATGGCAGGAACGGATAGTTAGGGTATCGAGTCCCAGGCTGATCGGTCACACTATTAGCGCAAGCAATTTCCTCATCAATAGAAATTCTCGGAAATGCATAACTCCCATCTGTATTCCTATCCATGGCCCATCTTCGCCACTCTTGGTCGGAAGCAACCACAGCCCTACGTGGAACAAACGGTTGTGGGGAACAAAATTTCACCTTCCGCACTGCTGTACATTCACCACAAAAATTGACAGACACCCAATGGGTGGGGGTCTCAAAAATAACTGGTTGCCCTTTACAACTGACAACAATTCTGTACCCACCTGCACAAATATTAGTCAGCCAATGCAAACGGAACAAGCTTATAATGATAATTCACTTGTTGACGCGTGGGTCTGGTGTCGGAGTCATAAAAAATGCCATGGGGAACATGTTCCCCAGTAATACGCACAAAATGAGGTCAATTCAGTCAGAAAAGATTAGGTTCCGGGTTCCAGGTACTTCTTTCCCTGGTCTGCAGTATGACTCAGGTCTGAGTCTAATTTCAAGTCTCTTGACCCAACGTCTGCAGATTGGATCATAATACGTATTGGCCCATTTACAATTTGCCATCATAATACAGTCATAGGCGCACGGGTCCATCTCGTCTTCAGTGGGAGCTTGAGGATTACCTGGGGCTCCTGGGGGTACATCCGCGGCATACGCGCCCGAGCCCAGACCTGGGTCAGGATTGTCCTCGCTCATGGGGTTGTCTTTGATGACCACCACATCGTCATCATTTCCTGCTTCAGTTCCTCAAGCGCCTTGGCCACCGGCGGCAGCTAGCAACTCCATGCTGACAACGGGGAGGCGATATTGGAGTCATATAGCGCCAACCCCTCCACAAAACTAACTGGGAAACAATTAGCATAATTATACTGTCTGGCAAAAATATTGTCTTGGACCTGAGCAGCTATCGGAGTATTGGTTGGGTCGAGCACCTCCATGCTTGCATACATACTTAAGTCCCCATAGGTATAGGAGTGCGACATGTGGGGCAATAGGACGGCCTCTATAGGCTGAGGTTCCCCTTCATTACTTATAGAGCCCCCTTGCTCAAAACCGGCATGTAGACTGCTAGATTGTTGGAATCAACTTTTCATTGGACCTGGATCCTCTGGAGGTGGTTTGGACATGAAATAAAGTCTTGTATTGGAATTTGTACAGAGCTAAAACAAGGCACACAATTTAATATAGTTGGTTATCCCAAACCCTTATTGCTTGGACTCCGTGGGCCAGCTACCAAGGAACTGGTCCCAAAGGACCCTCATGTCTTAGTGTTGCGAGATCTAGGGTCCCACACAATGGACATTCCAACTCTTTCCTCAGTGCTCTGCACAATGGTACCGAAGACTGAAGTCCCCAACCTATTAGATTGTGAAGCGGTAGGCAACCACAGTGCGGACACGGCTGTGTTTGTCGCAGGGGGTCCTGAACCCATGAATTATTATTTGGGTTTGAGGAACCATTACCCTGATCAGGAGGACCTTGGCTATTGGAGTTAGCACCGCAGTTATCGTTTCTAGGGTGCTGCCCATAACCATACCCTCTTCAATTATTCTGATAGCCCTGACCGCCATAACGCCGCATCCTCCGCGGTGACCGTAATTATTATTATTATAACCCACGGTTATAATATAGTCCACGGTTATAATTAGAATACCGTAACCGCCATAATTCCCACAATTACCCTGGATCTGGTAACCCTAATTTCCAAACCGACAATAAGAGCGGGAGTTCTAGTGTCCCCCACGCCCACGGTTCGCAGCCAAATGAGGGGAATCATGAATCATGATGAAAAGGACCTGGCTCTCCACACTCGTTACAAATGGGCTGACCATCATCAGTCCATAACCTGACGCTACGCTGCAACATGGAAGGGTGCGGTTCGGATCCTGCGACAGCCGGTGGTTCCAGTTTCTCTCCCACTGGTTCCTCAGTGAGAGGCAGCGCTACTGCGGCTGCCGCAGCAATCGGCTTCGCTTTTACAAGCCTTTTTTTGACTTGGGTGGCTTAGGTGAATCTTCCGCCTCATCAGGGGAATCCCAGCCTAAGATGACAGCCGTTGCTACACAACTATGCTTCTTAGCCTTGATGGCATCTTCAGCCATATTTGCGAGTTTCAAGGCTTCATCATAATCCTGAGGCCGTTCTTGCACTCCCAACTGATCCTTGATCACCTGTAGGAGTCCACCCCAGAAATAACAAATACAATTTTTGTTCCATTGATGCAAGCTATAATATAACGTTGCTGGAAACGCAGGCCAATGCTTCACCAAACTTTTGAACTCAAGCATGCAGTTTGTCAGCTATCGTTATGGAGATTTTAGTGATCTTTTTGGTCAGCACTTGCAACAAAAGCTCATAATCCTCTCAAATATAAAACGGAAGCTGTTCATACATATCTTTCATGATCCCATTGAGATACATAGGGATGGTGAATATGCGGTCCTCTAGGGGTGTCCCTTGGAAGGTCATATGCTCATGAAACTTCCGTAACCACGCGTCAAACGGGATTCTGGATACTTTTCCCATGAAGGGCTGGAGCTTTTTGGGGAGGGAGCCCCCCAAATCCGGACAGACCGGCTGTCGGCATCCCAGCAATCCCAACAGCTCCTCAACCAATAAACAAGTCCTGGAGGCAGCAGTCCTTCCCGGGTCCAGCTTAGCCTTTTCCGTCTTATCATACCCTGGCAGTGGAGTGGGTTGCACGGTGGTTTAGTTTACATCACCATTTCCTTACGCCAACTGTTCCAATAGTTGACATTGCAAGGTGAGAGGCCAACGGGGTCTAGCAATGCTGTAGCCTGCCCGGATCAGATCCCTGTCCTCAGGTAGCGGTCGTGTCTGTGAGGTCAGGTTTGCCAACCTCTTTTCCCACTCCGCCTGCCACTTTTTAGATTCCTCCTGGCTCTGGAGGCAACAGTTCATCATCTCCACCATATATCGCCTGAATTCTGCAGATTCCTCTGCCGCTGCAGGAGGAGCGGAGTTTTGAACTGAGGTGGAAGGGGGCGGAGGATATTCTCCCCCCGTCAAGGGTCGTTGCCCTTCTTCCTCTAGCATACCTTCATGTAAGCAGTGGAGTTTTGTACATACCTTCATGTAACTCAGGGGCATAGACCTCGACAGGTTTTTACTGACCAGTACTAGCGTGATGAGGGGGCAAGTTTTTTGTGGGGGACTGATAAAGACCAAGCGCTTTGGGAATAAAATCTTCCCAAACCGGTCGCCGAGATTGCCCTTTCAGTAGCAAGGAGGCGTACGGCCCCACCACCCTCTGTACCGGAGGTGGCAATGCACCCCCGAACTCCCCTCTTTCCATAGCCTGTACGCGTGCTTGAGCCTCTTTCAACCGCGCTTCTTTCAGTCTCGCTTCTGTCTGTCGCGCTTCTTTCCATGCTAACTTTTTTCAAAAGATTTGATAAGACAATTTTGGAAACGTTGTCATTGGATGTGCCAGAAAGTGGGGGGTCAGCGACCTCGAAGGCGAGGGCTTCTGCCCCCCCCAACCAGGATTACTTGTCCCAGGAAGCCCACTGGCATTCATCCCCGGTTGCTCCCCTGGCAGAGGAACGTTTGCCACACCTCCTTCCCCATTTTCTTGTCACGCGGCGGTTTTATTTAACTCATCTGCAACCCACTCAAAAGGGTCGACATCTACTCCTGGTTGGGGTACTTGACCTTTTGGATTACAATTTAAAATTTTCAATTCACAACAATTTTCTAACAATACAACTTATCAATTTTTCAATTCAATTTTAACTTCAATTCCAATTTCACTCACATTCATTCCCTAAGTTCCAATGTACCCAACCGTAGTGTCACCCAACTGGAGACAGGTTCCAATTCAAACAAATAGACAATTTTTCCGAACACCATTCACACCAACGTTTGCGTTTTTATGACTCAACGTATCTTCAGGCTTTTAACCACGATCGGTATAAGGGCCTTTTCGAGGGGGAAAGAGTCCGGTTCTGTCAAACAAATTTTTCACAAAATTTGGATTTCTGTAGAAATCGCTGGAACCTTCCCTATCGGTGGGAAAAAGGTTCAAATTGAAGTTACACAGGTATTTTTCGCGATATGAAATATGTTTTGAACTGAGGTTCAAAACTTTTCAACCTATGTAATCGTTATCTCTTTTTTTATTTTTCAAATTTTTTAACAGATATTACAGAAATTGCCAAACAAACATAGACGCAAGATAACAATAACACAATATAGTAACATATACAACATAGACAAGATACAAAACAAAGTACAATAACAATAACAATGACATACATAATGCACAGAATTTATATTCACTGTGCACAATGCGGGAACAAAGTTAAATGGCCCCGTTATTGGCTCCAGAAGATGTAGTGACAAATGGCTTGGTCAACCGGAACGGCCTGCTACACTTGTGGGGGTTTAACTTCTTCCCAAGTTATGTGCACAGCAAAAGCTTACTAAATACGTGTTACTTAAATTGATTATTTTTATATTACCGCCAGGTGAAAGATAGGCCAGGTATAGTGTCGGTAGAGCTTTAGGTAAACCTGCACCTGCTTCGTGACAATAGAACGTAAATTTTGGGTGGGCTTTAGGCACGGACGTGGACTGGGGTGAGCGGCCCACAGGCGGCTATTAAAGAGACACCCTTATAATTCATTTTTGTGTTTGTGATATATTTTGGCTATATTTGATTTTGCGTTTTATAAGGCTTTTGTTTTGGATGTGAGTTTTACAAATAAAGACTTACTTTTAGTTTAAACACATGTGAACCATCCGAAGGTTTCATTTAAAATACTGTGGAGGGATTTTTACCCCTCTTGAGGACAAAAATAACAACATAGACTAGTTTTGATGAAAATTTTACTTTAAAACAAGCACCCACATTTAAACTTTACGGTTTTAAAAGGTTTATAAAGCTTTACGCAAGCACAACAGGATTTTGGGGCAAAACGGTAATTGAAAAGAAGGGTCTACAGGGTAATTGACAGTTACCCTTTCACCTGAAAAACCTGCAAAAACGATACAACAGTACATTAACAAAGATTACATAAACGCGACACATTATTATATTATGATGCAAAAATTATACACGATTACCTTTTAAAACACTTTTTAGAAAAAATTTAGGCTTTTATAAAATACACTTTTTACGACGATTGAAAACACACCCAAAAAGGGCTCAATTTGTGATAAACGGTTACTTTTTAGGAAACAGCCCGCGTTGCCGTGTCCCTGAGTTACTTTGTATATTTTTAGGAAATATATACTGATATAAAATAATGTCGTTTTACTTGAGCAGCGGCGTGACCCAATAAACCTCCTTTTTGAGGAAAATCGGAAGGTGACAATTCTTGCAAAATATGAGGGGATTTGGATTCCACTAAGGCGGGGTGGGGGTAAAATTCCAGGAGGAGTTCATCACTCCTCAAAAACGTTGTCATGAACCAAAATCTGCGAGGAGAGAATACAAGCTGGATCCATTGGTCGACTAAACCACAGTTGTTTACTCCAAAACTAACCACCATATGTTCATGACCGGTAGCCACTGGCTTTACAAAGTTTAACATTGGCGTGTAAACCGTAAGCTATTCATTTAAAACCGGTTTTAACGCCTAGCAACTTGATAGTTGTTTTACACTTTACTGTTATTTCAAATTATATTGCTGAAAAATGCTAAAAAGTTAGACGCTGTTTTAAAACCTTCGGTTCAGTTATTAGAATATAGAATCTCATCAGTTGCTAGTTTTATTTCTAACCTTAGGAATGTTTTTATAAAGCCTAGTTATTTTATGACAAGCATTGATGCTGTTTCGTTGTTTGATGATGTGGACACTAGTTTTATTATTAATAGTTTACCTAGTATTTTGTGTAAGTCTGAAAGATTTTGGCGCGAATCTGTTCCATTTTTTTCATCTGTACCCATAGCTACTATAGTTGATTTATTTAAGTGTGTTTTAAATAACAGTTTTCTTAAATTTGATAATGTTTTGCTTAGCCAAAATTGTGGAGTGCCCATGGGTAATCCTATTTCGGTTGCTGTTAGTGATTTGTATTTAGGTGTTTTAGAGTCAGAGTTTATTAATATTGCGTGTCCGCTTGTTTTAAGACCTGTTTTTTATCGAAGGTATATTGATGATGTTTTTATTTTATTTGATTTGAAAGTTCCATATTTTAATGCTGAAGCTATGTTGAATGCTTTTTTATTTGAGTTTCATGAGTTTCTTAGGCACACAAAGATTCGTTTTACTTCTGAGTTTGAAAGTTTTAAGTCTTTGCCTTTTCTCGACTGTCTTATTAAGCGATCTGATAACGAAATTGAAGTAGAAGTTTATCGCAAACCTACTCATTCCAATAGGTATATTTCAAAATATTCATTCGTTCCCAATCAATATTTATCTTGTACACTAAATACTTTAAAACTTCGTGCCCTACGATACTGCACTAATTCAATTTTGTTAAAAGAGGAGTTTAATTTTTTGTATGACGTTTTTGTAAATAAGCATGGTTATAGTAAAGAATTTATTGCCAAGTTTTTTGATTTATCCTGTCTTAAGTCTGGTTGTAGTCCACCGCCTCCACCAAAAATTGGCCTTCCTTCCATTATTCTGCCTTATTTCGGTCAAACGTCTTATTCCTTAAAACGCATCCTAAATAACGCCGGTTTTTCAACTTTTTTTCGCTCCCCGCCCACATTGCGCTCCCATTTATTTTATTTAACCAATAACTCTCAGTCCGAAAATTTAGCTAGAAATAATATTGTTTATTTATTATGTTGTGATATGTGTGACTCGTTTTATATTGGGCGTAGCAGCGTGAATTTTGGGTCCGATTTTCTGAACACCGACGTGCTGTTAACAGCACTTCCAAAGACAGTGGACTCTCAGGAATATCGCTACACAGTCGAATCACTGGGCACAGTTTTAGTTTCTCTAAGTTTTTAGCTTCTGATGATAATTTTCACCGATTGTGTTTTAAAGAGGCGTGTTTTATAATAGCTAATAAAAATAGTTCGAAATTACTTAATATTCATTCCACCGAAATATGTAATATAGTTCCAAATGTGTACAATGTTTTACTTAGTAAATTAACTATAGAGTAGACTCACGTTGTGTTTGAACTTGTGTTTTTAATAACTGTATTGTTTTATCTGACATATTTTTATTCGTATATTTTTGCAAAAAATGATTGTTTTTCTATGTTTTTTTAATTTTTTTGTATTTCTCATGACTGAATCTCATTTAATTAATCTCTTGTTCTGTTTTTTCATGTTTATAACATTTTTATTTGTTGTTGTTTATTTTTTCTTCTTCGGCGCGTTTTATTTTATTTTATTTTTGGATAGGTCTTTTATAAATCTTATACCTTAGCTTGTTAGCTTTATGTTCTGTGGCTTTAGTATTAATGTCTTTTCCTTGTTTTAGTCCCTTGACGAAGACCTGTGTTTTGCAGCGTCGAAACGTCGGTTTTATTTATTTGGTTGAAATAAACCGTTTTAAAATTATGCCTGTTAGCCAAGCATTTCAGCAATATAATTTGAATTATGACACCTCAGGCATCTCTAAAGGATTTCGACAATGTTTACTGTTATTTAACTAAGCACAAAATTATTACACAAACCGTGCAAGAAAAACAAACCACCAACCTTTAATAACAACCCCACCACACAAGTGTTAACTTTACTTAAACCGCCGAGGACCAAAGCCTAGGAACCACGGTCAATTAGTTATTAAGTAAGTAAATGTTTATGTTGCAAAGGTTACATCAAATAACACTAATAATACAACATTATAGTAATTTAAAAACATATAAAACACAAAAACGAGCAATAAATCACACATTAGAATGCTATATACAACCAATTTCTAAAAAAAGCATATATGAGATTTAATATAAAATTTGTTAGTTAAGTATTAAGTGAGCTTAACTAAGATAGACATTGAGCAGTTCAGTATAAAATGAGTTTATGTAATTTATATACCGCATAAAAAATACAATTTTAAAATGAGATTAATATAATAAAAGCTTATTTTTAAAACATTTTTAGGACCAATTAACCAAGCTTCCCGCTCAATGAGCGTATGTTCTCTCTTTTGGTTATTGGTTTTTACCTTTTTTGACCAATTAGCGGTACCCACGTAGGTAACCCAAAAATTTAAAATGCACCCCTGCCACACAGCACCACTAAGCTCCAACTCCGCACTTTTAATCATACAGAACTAAAAGTGTGGAGTGGCCATGTGGGCTGAAAAGTAGACCTTTTTGCGGTATTTAGATACAGAAATAACTATTTTTGTACACAACTAGATAATCTAACAAAATACTTTCATTTTACACATTACTATTACTGATTTTAAATACTTTTTAACATTTTTACAAAATGGGACACCCCAAGTGAACCACCCATCAGTAGAAACAACTGAAATAACCGTGGGGACGGGAGTTCAGTGGGGCCCCACGCTACATCTTCCCTATTGGTTTGAAGCTGTCCCCAGCTTCAGCGAGCCGAAGGCGAGAACAACTAGCCTACAGAAGGAAGCGCCACGTGGGGCCTCGCCAACTGGGTGCGTCACTTACAAACTTACACTGCATATACACAGTACACAACAAAATACACATTAAAATTTAGCTCAATTATCAGGCACGAAACAATTAAAAACATTTTTTTTGACACCCATTGGTCTATAGGCACTAATTACGTAACAATTTTTAACATAAAATACACATTTTAGAGCCTAACATTACACAGTTTACACATACTACAAAAGACACAATTTATACATAAGCCGAAGGCCGAAGGCCGAAGCCAAAGCCACTTGATAGTTGTTTTACACTTTACTGTTATTTAACTGAGCACAAAATTATTACACAAACCGTGCAAGAAAAACAAACCACCAACCTTTAATAACAACCCCACCACACAAGTGTTAACTTTACTTAAACCGCCGAGGACCAAAGCCTGAGAACCACGACCATTTAGGACCAATTAACCAAGCTTTCCGCCCAATGAACGTATGTTCTCTCCTTCGGTTATTGGTTTTTACCTTTTTTGACCAATTAGCGGTACCCAGGTAGGTAACCCAAAAATTTAAAACGCACCCCTACCACACAGCACCACTAAGCTCCAACTCCGCACTTTTAATCATGCAGAACTAAAAGTGTGGAGTGGCCATAGGGCTAAAAAAGTAGACCGTTTTGCGGTATTTAGATACCAAAATAACTATTTTTGTACACGACTAGATAATCTAACAAAATACTTTCATTTTACACGTTACTATTACTGATTTTAAATACTTTTTAACACTTTTACAAAATGGGACACCCCATATGAACCACCCTTCAGTAGAAACAACTGAAATAACCGTGGGGATGGGGGTTCAGTGGGGCCCCACGCTACGATTTGCTCCCACCAATTCGCTCCCGGACAATTCCCTCCTG
Source organism: Microlaimidae sp. YZB2_3 (assembly GCA_030248175.1). NCBI lineage: Eukaryota > Metazoa > Nematoda > Chromadorea > Desmodorida > Microlaimidae > Microlaimidae sp. YZB2_3. The sequence continues at coordinate 34,055 of JASAMX010021422.1, forward strand.
GGACAAATTGCTTCCAGACAATTCGATCCTGGGACAATTCGCTCCTGGACAATTCGCTCCTGGGACAATTTGCTCCTGGGACAATTTGCTCCCAGAACAATTTGCTCCCGCGACATTTTGCTCCTGGGTGTTTTTATAAATGCAAATCTTATTAAATCAACTTCATTAGGAACAATTCGCTCCCGGGACAATTCGCTCGCGGAAGTTTTAATAAACGTAAAGCTTATCAAACCTACACCTACTTCATTAGGGACAATTCGCTCCCTGGAGAATTTGCTCCCTGTTTAATTCGCTACCGGCATTTTTAATAAACTTGATTCTTTTAAAGTAATTTATTTAGATGAAATTAATGATTTTTTTAGCTATTGTTTGTAAAAATGATGAGTAATTTATACAATGATTTAATTGTCATATAAACTAACCTATATTTTGTTAGACTCACTTAAAAATAAATGAACATAACGGAATGCTTAGTTTTTGTGTATTATATTGTAATTATAAAAAAAACGTTTATTATATTTATTTAACAATTTTTTATATTTCATTACTAACCAAAACAATTTCTTTAAAAAGCACATAAGCAACGTTAAAAAAATGAGAAACAACGCATTAAAATTAACAATGAGATCATATGAATGCATTTGAAAAAGACAACAGTTTTAATTTGAATTGAAAAAACTAATAGCTAAACTAATGATTAAATCGTTAGTTTAAATTAAATCAATCTTGATTTGCTACTTTAAAGTTATGCTTAGTTTTTGTGTATTATATCGTAATTATAAAAACAATGTTTAATATATCCATTAAACAATTTTATTATTTTTTTATTTAATTAAAAATTTTTTTTTATTATTTCACCATTCGTTTGAAAAAACAGCCAACTCGCACCATATTAAAGTGATTTTAAAAACCAAACTATGAAAACACCACTAATGTTTCTTTCCGATGTAAACAAACATTAGTGGTGTTATCAGAATATTACATATTTTTAATTTATGGTTATCTGTATTTTTAACACTGAACAATTTTTTTTTTAAATAGAAGGGTTTGAACTGTCGTGTTTTTTTATTTATGGTTATCTGTATTTTTTAATTTTATTAATTATTAGTTATAAAACACAAGAAAATATAAAAATCTAAGAGCATCATTGTATTACTAATGAAAACTAAACTTGAAAAATGCTCTGAGAATAGAGCAGGAAAAAGGGACGATTTCTTCCTGGGTGTATGTTCAGAGTTCAGACAGTAAAGATGTTGACGAGTCTGAGAACTCCGTACTAACCCTCGGAAGTTTCAGCTTATTTTTGTGCTAACTTCATAAATAATTAAAGAGCAGTACCAGAAGATATTTGGTCAAATTTTATTTGGAACATTTTTTAAATTAAAAAAATAGTCCTAAAAATGCGGATGCAATAATTTAAAGCATGTTTTGAAATTAAAAATTGAAAAAAATGAGCGCTGCAGCGCCAGACAATGAACCCGCGGCGAATTGATGCATGCACATAACACGGTGGAAATTTACAAAACAAATAATTTCTTTATTAATTATAATTTTTTTATATTATTTCTGCACCAAAGAATTAAAACCTTAAGAAATTGATAAAAAAGAATAATTATAACAATAATGAAAAAACAAATATTTTAATAAATACAAATCTGTTTTTGGGCACTCGGAAAGTTTATTTCATATAACATGTAAAACATAAAATTTCATTCACAAAATTTATAATTTTTTTAACTTTCACAAACGCTTTCAAGATTTTCACATAAAGTTTATCCAAAAATGTGTGAAACATTATGGCGTAATATGTTATGGTGTGATATTTTGTTTTTTGCTTTGCTTTTTATTAAGATATTATTATCTATTATTGATATGTCTTCTTCAGGTTAAGCTGAAACAAAATATTGTATTAATTTAAAACAAAAAAGTTAAGCCTTTCTGAAACTCTGAGTTTATTTTTTTGAAAGTTATTTATATCCATAAATAAGAAATTCCACGTTTTTGAAACAGGTTTCATAAAAAAACAAATTGCGTTTGCACCAACAAACTGTTAATTCAAAGTTTTTTAATAAACTTTCGATTATTGCTAGAATTAGTTTATATTATAATACAATTTATTTTTCTCATTGTGGGAAATTTTTTGAAATATAGGGTAGCTGACTTAATTTCGGCCACCTTTTTAATTTTTTTGGATAAGTTTTTTTCATTTTTCCAATGGACACCCGAAATTTGGTCTAAAAATCGAACGAAATCTATTTTTGTTATTCCAGTACAAAATTTTAAAATTTCTGTTACACTTCAAGTTCAGTGGAGGTTTAAACTTTTATATAGTGACCGAAATTAAGGCGCGATTCATTAACTTCGGCCACCTAGAAAAAACTGGGTCTGAGCAATGACGAAGATTAATTCAATGTACACAAAGGTCTTGGGAAGAAACGGAAATAATTCATATATAACGGTGGTTAATTAATAAACATGATTAAAAAACATAGACAACCACTTGTTTTAGAAAAATGTTGAAAAAAGAGCAAAATAGTTAGTTTTCTAAACTTTTTATGCTCATTTTTTTAGTTCCAACGTTATGTACCAATTACATATAATTCTTCTCGAGACCTTTGTGTACATTGAATTAGTCGTTGTGATTGTTCATAACTATTGCCAAAACAAACAATGAAAATTTTAAAGGTTGCAAATTTATCCTTAGGTATTGTTCTTGCTATATATAACTTATTTTTTTCCCGCTTGCAAACAAATCATTGTATAAATTACTCATCATTTTTACAAACAATAGCTAAAAAAATCATTAATTTCATCTAAATGAATTACTTTAAAAGAATCAAGTTTATTAAAAATGCCGGTAGCGAATTAGGCAGGGAGCGAATTCTCCAGGCTGCGAATTGTCCCTAATGAAGTTGGTTTGATAAATTTTGCGTTTATAAAAACTTTCAGGGGCGAATTGTCTTGGGAGCGAAATGTCCCTGGAGCGAATTGTACTGGGAGCAAATTGTCCCGGGAGAGAATGGTCCGGGAGCAAATTGGCGGGAGCGAATTGTCCCCAATTCGTGTAGAATACAGCTAAAACCAGGAGAGGACTTTGATTAAAGATAAAAATCGTGCTGTGTGCAGAATAATGCTAAGGTGTTTTATTACAATAGAACAATCATTGTCGTTTTGTACATGGTACTTAAAATTACTAAAAACTTTGTAATTTACCTTAAAACAATTTTTAATCTTATGGATAACGTACCAATTCTATTTAAACTATTCTCCTTAGTCTAAAGGTCCCCTTGACGATCCTTGCAATTTTAGAGAAAACTTAAGGTAGATTATTAAGTGAAACTGTTTATATAACGCACATAAAAGTAAATTTAAGGAAATTGTCACCCTCAGACGGTTTATACAACCAGCTACTACAATGATTTTATTAATTCATTAAACAAAGTTGAAAGGAAATACAAATTGTCCATTTTTATTTTGAGGTTTATTTATTATTATTTCCATTTTATCAATACGTTTATTACTTTTTGTCATTCCTAGAAAGCAGGTATTTTAAAACTTCAGTCTTTTAATGATTATTTAGTTTATGGTATTCAGCTTTTATTTTCCGAATAAAACGTTTATCCAACGTCCCTGTTTTTCCAAAATATTCACAATATACTGTTTAAGCTAATTTTAAAGTTTTTGTAATTAATTTGGGAAGAACAAACATATCTATCGTTTTGTTTTGTTTTCTTTTAATCATGTTCCAATAATTATTTGCAAAAGCACTGTATTTAAAAAAAACCAATAAAACTAATAAATTCTAAATATAAATTAATTTCTACCCAATTGGCATTCTTATAACCACTATAAGCTGCACGGCTTAAAGCTGTATTTATAGCGTTGTAAAAATTTCATGCTTGCATGATCTATTGTTATATGTTATACAGTGGATCACGTATAGATAGATTTGTTACTTGCATTAGAAAATATCAATCCGAAAAATTAGGACCTCGCGTAGGAAAAAAATACCAGTTAAATGTCTGCTCCATAAAAGCGATTAAATTTATTTTATTTAAAATCTAATTTAAGTAAGTAGTGTTACTCCAGAGAAATCCTGTTGGACATTAAAATCTCCACTTATGGTGAAAAAAAATTTTGTGTTGGTTAAAATTTCAAGTGCTTTGCAAAATAGATTTTAATACTTAAAGTTGGCACTAGGTAGCCGATAAAAGCTTATTAAACGAAAAATGTAAGTTCCTGAAATCTTTATAGTGACGTCAGGATTTTAGGCAAATTTTAGGCAAATTAGGAAAAAAATCATTCATGGAATTTTGTAGATTCAGCAATAAAATAATTTTGTTTGCATGTTCGTTTGCTAATATATTTGCAAAGCTTTTTATGACTCTTCCTAACTTACATTTAATTTTTGTAGATTGAACTTTATTATATTACAAGTAATTTCATCCTAAAAAGTTTATTTTTTGTGATTTGTACATTATAATGTCAAAATTTATTTGAATTCAACAGCCCTACACACTACTTTAGGCACATAGCATTTGCATTACACATCAGCATTAGACAGCATTTGCGGTAATAAATCGTAACAACAAAGCAATTTAAAATTTTAAGCAAAAACAACTTAAGATTAAAAATTACATGGCTAATTTTAGCAATTTATCTATTCAATTACAAAATCGGAAGCAAAAATACCGATTTTTGTAACATATAAAGGCAACTTTTGCATATTTTGTCAAAAGGCGAAAATTACAAGGTCTATTTTTACAAGGACAGCGAGATTTAGTTCTATTGTAGTATTTTAATTATAGTTGTAAAACCAATTACCTTGGTCACTGGCGTAGGAAACATTTAAACATAAAATTAAAGCAAGCAAAATAATATCAAAAAAGAACATTTAGCCAAATATTAATTTAAAAATTTAGAACACATATATTAAACCACTTTTCAGGTCATTTCAATTTCTTTGTATTACTTTCTCTGTTGAAAGTTAAATATTTAAATCCGTCAAAATTCTTGGAATGTTTCTTATGTAAATCAGATATGGGAACTGCATACAATTTAGAATTATAAGTAATGTTAAATTTATTTTTTGTATTACTTTCTCAGTTGATAGTTAAATATATAAATCGGTCAAAATTCTTGGAATGTTTCTTATGTAAATCAGATATAGAAACTGCATACAATTTAGAATTATCAGATAATGTTAAATCTATTTTTATATGTAGTAAATATTTGAAGCTGTCTTTAATTCTTACATTTAAAATTAGTTCAAGCTTAAGACAAGTGTAACCCTTGCACATCAGAAAAATTATTAAAAAACTGTTGCAAAATATAAAAAACAACACACACCATCGCTTGTGTTTTATTTTGAAAAAACTTACTTTCAATATATTTTTATCTTAACTTATTCCAGCGGCTGTAGGCCGCTGGTATTATGGCCGGATCGTTCATTTTGTAGTTTTTTAATTAAAATTTGAATAATTCAGTCAAACCTTAACCAATAATCTTAAAATTTTAAAAGTATATGTAATTTGTTGTGCTTAATTATTTAATGTATAAAAAGTAATAAATAAAAAAAACATATTTTGCATAAAAGTGCATATACAAATTTGGGCAGTTGGTAAAAATCGGACATAACGCTTTTTTTTCAAATTGTAATAACTTAGTCAAATATTGCGGGAATGAGTTTAAAATTTAACCGTATACGTAATCAATTCAGCTTAATCGAATGGTGTTAAACATTAGTTTAACAGAAGAAAATGTCTTAGTACAGCAAGAAGAATAAAAGATAAAACGTTTATTCCGCAAGGCATTAAAGCTTTCGAGTAGCTCAGTACCCATCATCAGCAAGGATAAAACATTCTAAAAAGACAAAAATTACAAATCATCAATTTTAAATCTAATAATAGTCACAAAATACTAAAAAAGAGTTAGACTTACAAAATTATTACAATAATAAGATAAAACACACGAAGGAGCATAGATAAATATATAAAATATTTTAGTACTAAAAATAATAAATATAATAATTATAAAATTACTAAAGAAAGAAAAAATTACGACAATAATTTAAATAATGAGAAGAAAAACAAGAAAGTGATAAGCCTAAAACTAACGTATTAAACTAAATAAATGCTAAACATTATGAAACAATCTTAAAACTTGGAAAAATAATTTACAAAAATTATTACAAAAAGAATAATTATAATATAAAACAGAAGCTACAAAAAAAGCATTAAAACAAAACCGTAAAACCCGTTAACATTTGCGCGTTAAAATAAAAACAGCTGAGCGCTGGATACATTATTATTAAGAACAGGTTTCTCGCCTTTGATTGCAATGCTTTCTTTGATCTTAAGGCAAAACTCCTTATTAGAAGAACACAAAATAGTGATATCTTTTGCAGAAGAGGTAGACATGAGCGTACAGTTAGAAACATGATCATAAACAGGTGATTGCTTCGGAAGGATACTGCGTCCAGTCCTAGAACTTATCGCCAAATGTTCCGAAATCGGAGTTGAAATATGTCCGACAGCTTGTCCAATATAAACGGGATCGCACCCGTTACACTGGAATTTGTATACAACTCAAGATTTCAGTCCAAATGGAATACGATCTTTGAAGGGAAAACAGTGGATGAATCTAAATCTAAATGAAACGTAGATCTAAACACAACCCTTAGAGAAACTTGAGGTAAAACTTTGGAAAATAAACATTTAAGCTTAGAGGCAATTTTTATAGAACAAATACCGAGGTATGGTAAAACAATAATTGCTGGTAATTTCTCAACATTAAATTCTAAAACGTCTCAAACGGAGAACTTTTTACTAAGAAAACTTTTAATACAAGAATCGGTAAAATTACAAGAATAACTATTCTTACATAAAAACGACTTTAAAAAGCGCAAGTCAGCATCAAGTGAAACATAAGAACTACACAACGCATAAGACCTATATAAAAGCGTAAATACTAAACTATATTTATAACTAATAGGAATAAAACTATCAAAATGAGTGTAAACTCCACTAAAACTAGGTTTACGACAAATATATGTGCTAACATTACCATTTACTCTAGAAACAGATATGTCATTAGACTCATTTTCACAAGTAAAGTTAATTGAACGATGTTGCTTATTTACATAATCTAAAAACATCTGAGAATGAGACCTATCCTTAAATAAAATAAAACAGTCATCAACATAACGACGATAAAACAATGGCTTAAACTCAACAGGACAACTATTTAACCATTTTTGCTCATAAAATGATAAAAAAGCATTTGCTAAAACAGGACCTAACGGTGAACCCCATTGCCACACCATCCAATTGCCAATAAATTTTGGAATCGAAAAGAAAAATGTTATTTTCAACAGCTAATTTGATAAACGAGGCTAATTCTTCTTTTGATTTTTTTATTATTTTTGTAATAATTTTTGTAATATATTTTTCCAAGTTCTAAGATTGTTTCATAATGTTTAGCATTTATTTAGTTTAATACGTTAGTTTTAGGCTTATCACTTTCTTGTTTTTTTTTCTCATTATTTGAATTATTGTTGTAATTTTTTCATTCTTTAGTAATTTTTATAATTATTATATTTATTATTTTTAGTATTAAAATATTTTATATATTTATCTATGTTCCTTCATGTGTTTTATCTTATTATTGTAATAATTTTGTAAGTCTAACCCTTTTTTAGTATTTTGTGACTATTATTAGATTTTTAATTGATGATTTCTAATTTGTGTCTTTTCAGAATGTTTTATCCTTACTGATGATGGGTACTGAGCTACCCAAAAGCTTTAATGCCTTACGGAATAAACGTTTTATCTTTTATTCTTCTTGCTGTACTACGATTTAAGTTCCCCAAGCACAAATCATTAGCATTGATCTTAAGAAAATGTCTTGTACTAAAGTGGATAATCAAGTTAGGTTGATATAAAAAATGGGGACACACATTTATGATACATTTTTTAAAACTTAAATAACTCAGCTATTTATGGATCAATTCAGTGGCGTGCCTAGGACTTCATTTTGGGGGGGCGGTCTGGGGGAGGAGTAAATACTAACCCTGAAGGGGGGTCTTGGGGCGGCAGCCCCCCAGATACGGGGGGTCTGGGGGGCAAGAGCCCCCCAGCGGGGTCAAGGGGCAGAGCCCCTTGTATTATTCATTCTTATTTGTTTGATACCAAATATGTATAAATTTACATAAGAAATGTTAAATACAAAAGCAATTAGAGTAGAAAAATCGTTGAAAAATATAACGCAAAATACTGGTGAAATGATACAACCATTATTGGTGATTTCAGAAACGAGTTTTAGCTGCGCAGCTAAATATTTGTATTAGGTCGCGTGGGTGTCCAGAAATTGCGTCTTCTAAATCTTTTCTTTCAACATCTCGTCTTCTGGCTCACTTGCAATTCACCAACAGTTGCAATTCACCATCAGGCTCTGGGGTGTCCAGAAATTTCATCTTTTACATATTGTCTTTCAACATCTCGTCTTCTACATCTTGTCTTCAGAAAACTCGTCTTTTGGATGCAAGTTTGTAAACGTACTTTCAAAAATTGCGAGTTTACACCCCAATGATAAAATTTTCTATGATTTCTGGGGTTTGCTTAGGCTTCTTAGGAAAAAAAATAAGGTTTTTACTTTTCAGTTCAAAAAGCATCATTAAATACAAATTTAACATGATAAAGTTTTGCTTGATTTTTAGGTTTTTCTTAGGCTTAGGTGACCTAAGTTAAAAAAATAGTTGAAACTTGTCTTTTGAAAAGTGCATTTACAAAATCACATCCAAAAGACGAGTTTTCCAGAGACAAAATGTAGAAGACGAGATGTTGAAAGACGTATTGTAAAAACAAAATTTCCATATGGAATGGGTTTCGGAAATTTTGTCTTTTGCATTATGTCTTTTAACATCTTGTACATACTTTTTAAAAGGCGAGTTTTACGTATTTTACGACTTAAACAATGAATCAAAAACATTTTTTTCCTAAGCTTAAGCAAAACATAAAAATCAAGTTAAATTTTATCATAATAAATTTTTTTTCAATGATTTGTTTAGAAAAACTGTGAACCTAAGCCTAAACAAAACCTAGAAATTAAGCAAAGTTTTATTGTAGTAAATTTGTATTTAATAGTCTGTTTTTTAATTGAAGAGTAAAAACCTTATTATTTTCCTAAGCCTAAGCGAAACCTAAAAATCAAGAAAAACTTTATGGTTTGGTTTAGACGAAAACTCACCTGTGTGAAATGTGTTACAAAATTGCATCTAAAAAAGGAATTTTCCAAAGACAAAATGTTTAAAAAAACGAGCTTCCCAAAGATAAGATGTAGAAGACGAAATGTTTAAAGACAAAATGTAACTTTAACGAATTTTAACAAACTCTTTCACCTGGAGCGTAGCTTCAAGTCCTTTGTGAGAAAACGGCGCTGGATACAAACAAGGCGCTACTGCACCGTTGACAAATGGATACAGTGTGTTTTATTATTTTAAGTTAATTTTACAAAAAATGCACTTGCACGATTTTTTTTATGTGAAAATAATTGCAATTGAAAAAAGCAGTATTTTAGTCTTGGTACAGAAAAACCTGCTTATTTTTTTTGCAAAAAACTAAATCAATGTTAAAAATCGCTGTGCTAAAAAATTAGAAGAAATTGACAGATTTTAATAGATGAACAAGGGGGGTAGGGTGGGGTCCACTTGTTGGTAGATTTTCCCTACGCATCCCGAAATTTGATTTGACCGACCCTAAAGTAAAATACAATTATAAAACAACTTTGTACCCTAAATCGGACCTGTAGACTTGATTTTTGTAATTATTTTTGAGATTTAAGTTTTTCATTAGGAGTTATGGACCGATTTATACCAAAAAATGACCTTTTTTTGGAATGTATAACTTATGTTATTAAAGAAATTTTTTTATTAAGCCTTTAATCAAACTAGTATTATTTTTTGTATTACCAAGTGTCTGGCAGGTATAGATATACTTTTATTTTTTTGATGGTAGTGACAAATTTTTTATAACAACAGCTTAAATACCCACCAAAGTTTAGTTCTAAAAAAAATTTGCATTCATGAAAAGTAACTTATTCTAATAAACATCAATTAGGGGAACTGACTTAATTTCGGCCACCTTTTTTATTTTTTTAAATCAGTTTTTTCTGGTTTTTTGAATCAAGCCAAAATTTGGCCTAAAAATCAAACAATAGCTATATTTGTTATTCCAGTGCGAAATTTGAATATTTCTGTTACACTTAAAAATCAGTGAAGGTTTAAACTTTTTTTTTAAATGGCCGAAGTTAAGGCGCGTGCCATTTATTTCGGCCACCTATAAAAAACTGGCCATAACTATTGCTTAAACGAACAATAAAAATTTCTAAAGGTTGCAAATTTACCCTAAGGTATTGTTTTCGGTACATATAACTTAATTTTTCCCGTTTGCGAACTTTAATAGTTATTAGCAAGACTTTATATAATTATGTCAAAACCTTAAAAAAACAAGTTTTAATAATTTGTATTTTTTGTTCAATTTTTATTTTTGGCTTAAAAAACGTCAAAACAAAGTCAAACGAGCGAAAAAAATTCTTTATAAATACGGTAGTACAATGATTTTTAAAAACAGCAAAAAACGGCAGGTTCTTTCACCTAAATTTTCAGGTGGCCGAAATTAACGGAATCTTAAAATGCGCAGTTAGTTAAACGCATTGCAAAACGATTTTGAAGAAAATATCAAAACATCAAAATTAACAACTTTGAGCCTTAAATAGAAGATATTTTAAGGTTATATATTGCTTCGTTCTAAATTTGATGCAGTTTAAACACAAAGCAAAAATTAGGAAAATCACAAAAAATTAACTTTTTGTATGAAAATGTTAATAATTTAGAATAACAAAAATAAAAAACTTTTGCAAAAACACTTTATTCAACATTAATCCAGTTACTTTTGTGCTAGTTCTTTTGTGTTTTAAAAATAAGCCGATTTTCTAACACCCTAAATTGGTGGCCGAAATTAAGGCGTGGCCGAAATTAAGTCAGTTACCCTACAATTTAATTTTTTTTTGTTTTTTAGGTTTTGCTTAGGTATAGGAATAAAAAATCGGAAAAAAATTGAGTTTAAATCCGCATTTAAAGCCAAACAAATTTTGTTGTCCATGTTTTTGGTGGTCAATGCCACTTTTAAATTTTTAGTTTTTTTCTACATTTTCTGAATTTTTTAGACTTCTACTATTGTTAAAGCATAGTTTTCAATTAAATTTGTTTGTTTACTAATTTTTTCTATTAACATCATAAATTGCATATGCTGAAAAAGGTCATTTTTTGGGTATAAATTGGTTCATACTTCTTTTCAATAGGCTCAAATCTTAAAAATAACCACAAAAACAAAGTCTGCATGTCCGATTTAGTGTAAAAAGATGTTTTATAAGTGTATTTTACTTTAGGTTCGGTCAAATTAAGTTTTGGGACGCATATGGGAATTGTACCCCACCCTTCCAAAACTTTGGCCCCCTTAGAAAAAAATCCAAGGAGCTCCCCCGCCTCCCAAAATTTTGAATTTTTTACCTATGACCCCCCTTTAGATTTTAAAATCTGACCCCCCCCCCTCCCTCCTTCCCCTCTTGAGAAAAATTAAAGTACTTTTTTATAATAAATTTTCTTCCAGCAACGTGAATTTTTAACACAAATTTATGTTTTTACACCCTTTTTATACCTCAAAATCGCTTTTTATACAATAAAATGTTGTATTATCTAATATTAAAAAAAAACTATTATTAAACCTTTAATGGTTTAAAAGTATTTTGCTTCGAAAATTGGACCCCACCTGACACCATAGATGAGAAAGGGGGAGGGGGGACAGGGTGGGGTCCACCACCCTAGCCTCGAAATTTTGGGACCCCCCTAGACAAAAATCTAGGGGGCCCCTCCCGCCAAGTTTCTGAATTTTTTACCCCTCACCCCCTCTAGATTTTAAAATCTGACCTCCCCCCCTCCCCCCTCAGGAAGATTTCAGGGACTTTTTTTATACTAAGTTTTCTTCCAAAAACGTGAATTTTCATCACATATTCATGCTTTTACACCCTTTTTATACCAGAATATCGCTTTTTATTCAATAAAATGTAGTATTATCCTATAAAAAGAACAATTATTAAAGTTAATATGGTTTAAAACTGTTTTGCTTTGGACACCGGACCCCACCTGACCCCCCTATAGATTTCAAAATTTTGCACCTCAGGTCGACCCCCCTAAAAAACTAGGGGGGTCCAGAACTCCCTGGGACCCCCCTCCTAGAATTCAAAATTTGATTTACCCCGGGTAACCACCCCCCTCCCTAGCTTCCCTGACCGTTCTAATCTATGCCTGACACCCCTCTAGGTTTCAAAATCTTCTATCCCTGGTCGACCCCTCTAGAATAGTGATTAACTGGGGCCCCTTCCCCGGCCCCGGCTTGCCCCGGCACTTTTTTCTGCCCTGGCCCCGAGCCCAGCCCTGGCAAATGCAATTTTGCCAACCCCGGCCTCGGCCCCAGCACAGGTACTTTTTGTGTCTGACAAGCCGGGGCAAACCGGGGTAAAAACCCCTAATAATGCAAAATATTTTTAACGTTGAACATAAATCATCATATCAAACTTTATGTGCAAAAATAGTTTGTTCCCCGTTTTTTACATTATGTGTATACCACTGTTATATATAGTGTCTTTAAACCAATTCGCATTAATAATCTTTTAAACAAAATACATTTATCTACTATCAATTATTATCAAAAAAAATAATTTTGATTTTACATTCGTCAAAGTCAAAACTACTTGTGTCGTTTTTTATCAAATAAAAAACTTTAAGAAAGTATTTGATTAAATTTGGTAATATTTTTGATCGTTGGCAAACGCTTTTATTTTTTGTTGCTTCTTTGATTTGTTCTTTTTTATTTTGTTTAAATGGTCATAAAATGGTTTATTTTTAAACCATGAAAACAAACAAGCACAATTTATTCCGATTTACATACTTTGAATTAAATTATTATTTTTATGGATGGATGAAATTTTTTTCAATGCGGTATATTACTAAACTTAAACACAAAGGAATGATGTTGCATTAGGGTTTATTTTTGCTCGTGGAAAAAGCTTTCGATTTTTGTTGTTTTTTTGTTTGTTGTTTTGCAGGGTTTTTTTTTAAATAAGTCATAAATTGCGTATTTTTAAACAATGCAAATTAACTAGCATAATTTGTTTTAAAGCCTTAAGTTTAGTATGTTTTTTAAAATAATTTGTTTTGAATAAGTTTTCTTAATAAATCTGTTTGATTGCGTGTTTTTTTTGCAGCAATAAAAAAACCACATGAGTTCTGCGTATTTTGGTTACTTGTATGTTTAAAATGTCAAGAATGTTTCAACGCAAAAAAGTTTTATGAAAAACGCGCAAAAGTATTTATGGACCTACCTAGCATAACAAAAATTGGTTCGGCGTTCCCACCACGAAACAAAGTTCCTGTCAAATTAAATGCATTTTTTGTATTATTTTTGAAACTGGAAATATTATATACAAATAAAACATCTACTTGAAAAATTTTAGTTGTCTTTTTGTATGTAATTAACCATCACAAAATGTTTTTTTCTGATAAACCAAAAAAAAATTTACATATGAGAGAGAAACCTTAGTTACGCTTAATATAGCTCTAAATAATGGTCAAAAATTAACAAAAATACTCGAAATTGTTTTAATATAGCTGTTTAATCTCCGGTTTCCGAAAAAATTTGGCAAAAATCATTGGTTTTATAAGGAATTCTGATTTCGCAGCGGGACCTCAGACCCAAATTTTTGTGATGCTAGGTAGATCCATAAATTTTTAGTTGTATATGTTTGTTCTTATCATAAGTTTTTGAGCGCGTTAGTTTTGTTTTTAACTGTTTTGAACCATTTGTAAATTTTTCTGATTATTACAAGAAAAGAAAAACGGGTTCTTTTTTTATGTGCGTTATTCATTCACTTAGACACAGAGTAGTAGATGCGATTTAAATATTACCTCATAATCATCAGAAAAAGTTAAAATTATAACATGTGAATTTCGATTTATGAAAGTTTAATATTAGTTTTTTTAAAATTTTTATTAAAGCTTATATTTTGATTTTATTTAAATGGAAATTGATTCGTTATGAACTTATGAATAATAAAAAAAATTAAAACTGCAGTGTATTTCTTTGAAAACTATTTTAAAAACAAATAAACTTAGCAATAATGAATGATAATTTATAGATACACGTCAAATACATAAGTAAATCTCAAATACATAAATAAAAAGATATATGTGAATAAAATAATAATTTTAGGACTAAAAATCGAAGTTACTTTTGCATAAAATCATAAAACTTTGTTTTTTTAATAAAAAAATAACTTGTTTTGTTTACGCACGAGCTTAGATTTTTAAACCATGGTCTATTAAATACTTAAAAAACTATTTGCGGTAAAAAACGTAAGGTTTTTTGCAAAAAATGACCAAAATTACAGATTTTGCTAAATTTTTAACCTGCCCCAGCCCCGGCCCCGGCTGGCGCAAAATTTTTTACCCGGCCTCAGCCCCGGCCCCGGCCTCAGCCCCGGCCCCGGTAAATCCAAATTTTGCTACCTCGGCCCGGGCCCCAGCCCTGGCAACAACAAAAATCCTGCCCCGGTCGATCGCTACTTTAGAAAACTAGGGGTTTTTTATAAACCCCCTAGAACTGTGTTATTTTGGTAGTGAAGGGTTTGGGGCGTAATATAATGTTAATTTTGGTGCGTTTTGAAAAACCAATTTTTTTAATAGCCCCTGGCCAACATAGCACCAGCATTTTTGCACTTGGTGGGGCTAAGTTTAGCCATGTACTTTTTGGTCCATTACTGGCGTGTTTAGATGCGACACTCTTGTTCTTGTGACATTTTTTTCTTTAATTTTAACCTAGTTTTTTTTGTATTTGTATTCTTTATTATAATAAAATTTTTATTTTTTTAAAAAATGTTAAAAACAAAAGTTGATTATTTTATAAAAAGAAAACTACAAACTTTACCAAAAACGTTACAAATTTTTAAAGAAAGTTAAAAATGGGTTAAAATTCTGAGCTTAATTTTAAGTAAAATTAAGCTTATTGTTTTTAAATTACTTCTATAATACTAGATACATGCTGAGTTTTTTGTGATGTTGTTTATGTGTTTATGTCTTTAATAGCTCACTTTCAGCCTAAGCCTAATAAATTTTTGAGCAATGGAAAAATGTTTAGAGCCAAGTATTTTTTGTCATACTCAGACCTGTGCACTGCCCCCCCCCCTGGGGTTTTATTGGGGGGCGGGGGGCAATTCCAAAACAGGGGGCATGGGGGGAGCAACTTTTTTGAAACAGGGGGGGGGGCAATAAAACACGCTGGAGGCAAGCAGGTGGGAAAGAAAAAAATAGAAAAAAAAGAAAGGAAAAGAAAAAAAGGGACAAAAAAAGCGAAAATGAGGTAAAAGTAGATCTAAAATGGCTTAAAATACATTGAAATAGGCTAAAAACAATCCTCAAATAAAGTGGGAGAGGATATTTTCAAATTGTGCACAGGTTTGCATACTTAAAGCATAAAATAGTGTATACCTTTTGTGTCTTTTGGTGTAATTTACATTTATAAAAAACCAACCCAAAAAGTATGCTTATTTGTAGTACCAGTTTTCAAAAGATTTTTTTTAAATGTTTTTGAGTGTATTTTTATGTTCGGATATGTTACTACTTTCTTTATAGTTGCTTTGAAGTAGTTTTGAGTTTGTTTTTACAAAAAAACTTAGCTAAACAATTAGGTCAAAATTACGGGATTGTTGTAATGTTGGGGTAAATTTGGCCACCTTTTAAAAAAGCTAATTTTTTGTAAAAATGAGCTTGAAACATAGTTTGTTCTTTTTTTAAAACGTCTAGGGTAGCCAACTTATTCCTTTCCTTAAGTAATTTTGAATCTACACAGCATTTTACATGTGAAAATGCACCCCAGCCAACTTAGCCCCAAGTCGGGGCTAATTTGGCCACCCTGAAATTTTTAAAAAAAGAGTACATGAAGCACTAGAAATTTGTTGCCCATTTTAGATTCTGTTAGCCACAGGAAACTCTAGACATTACATAAAAAAATTTTAATAAAAATTTTTTGTTGAAGAGTTATTTTAAAAAAAACCTCAAAACCCTGCTAACTTAGCCCCACTTTACGGTACCCTAATATTATGGCGCCCTTTTTGACCTATAATGACGCCATCATCGGGATTTTTTCACAGTTTTTAGCCTATTTCAAAACATTTTAAGCCATTTTAGACCTACTTTTACCTTCTTTTTGCTTTTTTGTCCTTTTTTTGCTTTTCCCTTTTTTCTCTTTTTTTCTTCCCTGCTTGCTCCCCCCCATTTCAAAAAGTTGCCCCCTGTGCCCCCGTTTTGGAATGATCCCCCCAATAAAACTCTGAGGGGGGCAGTGTAACGTGCAACAGGCCTGTGTAACGGGTCAACAAGGGACAAGCCGGTATTGTGGTCTTGCTGCCCAGTACACGTGTCACTTATCGGTCTTGTTACTGGAAAAACTCGGTGTCCTTTATTTTTAAACAGCTTGGGTAGAGTAATTAGATTAAATAGAAAGTTGCAGGTAATTAATTTTGGGAATTGACCTTACGAGCGTTAAGGGATTATACGACACACCCTCTTGACCAGGGGGTCAAGTCAGCACACGGGGAGTGGGATTATGGTAGAGGAGTTCAGCCGAAGAGAGTGACCCTCCAACTCTACAAAAAGTTGCAGTAGAAGACGAATGTCCGATCTTCTGCCAAATGTAAGGGAAATCCAAGCTTTACTAAAGGAATTGGACTTCCTCAGTAATTTAGATCATAAAACACAACCGTGTTGGGTCAAAAGTATAAGGGCTATTTTTTTGGCCCAATCAAAAAGTTACCAGAGACTTCTTCTTGACTGATCTCTGGGGATATAAAGTTCAGATGTCGTAGTGGATATCTAAAATTATTTTAATAAGGGACAAAACATTAGTACCCTGGGTTTACAGAAAAAGGTAAGTTTGGAGTTAACTGCAATCGTTTCCTACAGCGATCCTGAAATTTGACATCTTTACGATGACATCCCTTGTCCAGCGAGTCGGGACAGTGATTACCTAAAGGTTCCTTAAGTTGGAATATACCTCACTAGTTGGAAATTCCTTCTCAAATATTACTACAGACAAAAAATGTCCACTTGGTATTGATGGCTTTGGGAAAGCAATCCGACTTCAGTGGGGATTAAATCTGTCGTAGGTCTATTTTAGCCCTGAAACATTAAAAATACCGGAGAGCTTTGGAGCTTCAGATATAAAGTCTGAGGCAGCAGGCTTCTTCAATCATTGCTGCAGAAATGAGTGTAAACTCGATTGATTCCGGTTAGAGAACTAGACTCTGAACGAAGGTATAACCGAGCTGAAACCAAGAAGTAACGGGTTGGACAATTAGCAATGATAAGCAGACTTGAGCCATGTCAAGTCTCTCAAAAAGTTACTTCAAGACCTCAACTCATCCTGGTGTATCCCGGTCGCTTCCTATCTCAAGGAGGTAATTCAGTCAGCCACTGAATTAGCTCCGCTCAATACAAATTTTTCCTACCTAAGTTGGCCGTAACCAACTGCAGATTGTTGGCGTCTCAAAAACAGTATCGGTAAAAAAATAGGTTATATAAAAATACCTAAACTGGGGCTGCCAACCGAAGAAGGTTCCGAATCAAACAGTAGATGACCTATCAGTAAAATTAAGCACAAAACCAATAATTATGGAACCCACTGGGCCCACCACACACCATGTGGAGCAATTACACTGCTATAAGCGGTTGATTTGACACATGCGGCAACCGACGCAAATTACTGTAATTGGCATACTACAGAATTATTGTAATTTGAATAAAGTGAAACGCGATTGAAAAGCGGGCATAATGATGACTTGTAAAAACGATGTTATATATTTTACTTTATTTACCTATACTACCACAGGCCATCCGCCACACCTCCTCCACCAGTCTGTAGCTGTCTGTCTCCAGCTAAGGGATGCATACCGACACTGGAGGAAGTTTGGCGTCAAACGGGGTATCTTACCTACAAAAAAAATCCTTTTAATTATAATAACTGGGTGGCTAGCAGTTAACGGCCAGGCACCTTAAGTAAATTTCTTGCCTCTACACCAAGTAACACACAAAAAAACTAGTAATACAAAAACACTAAAAAACAACGAATTACGGTTAAGAAGTTACACTAAATAAACAATAAAAGAAACACAATTTTACAATATCACAAAAACACAATTAAGGCACGAAAATACGTATTAGACCAGTAAAAATACACGTAGACAAGTAAAGAAGTATCATCGGAAGGCATTGGAACGTCCGTATCTTTGAGCAATTAAAATCAAAAGAGTCTGTATCACTTGAAATTAATATTCTTCTTAAAAAAAAGTTTGTTAGTTGTGAATTTAGAGTAGCAGACGAGTACAAATTAAGATAAATTGTTTGCAAGTGGCAGAGGGAAGAGATTTTATTGTTTTCTAGCATTTTGTGGAGGAGGTTCGTCTTGACAATTGTTGCTTTCTTCGATATTTAATGGACCGCCTTCAATTACACAAGCAAGAGCCTCCTCATAAATCTCTTCCATTTCTTCCTCTGCAGGGAGATCTGTCTCGACCTGCTGAATCATCAGTACTCGACCTGGTGGAAGGCCCTGGGATGTACTCGGAATATTCGCATGGGCCTGAGAGGTCGTGGCCTCCGCCTGGGTGGTATCTGCCACACAAACTACAGGATTAGGAGTGGTATTGGCCGACGCCAAAGCGGCGCTGGATGGGCGCCGGGCTCTGTGTGACTCGATCGGTACCAGCAAAGGGTGTTGCTCATCCAGATCGCAAAACACTACCCGAGGTCTGGGGTGCAAACGGTCGAGGAACATAGCAAGTTTTTGGTTAACGGTGGAATATCCCCGGCGCGTGTGTCTCGCAGACACTGCAAATGAAGCTGCCTCTGTCTCTCCTCTTCTTGCAACAATGGGAGACAATGTGGATGTGCGCACTGGGGTTGACCGCAGTGACAACCCGCCGGTAATTGACCCATGTGAAACAGGGGGTTGGCTAAATTAAAAGAAAAATAAGTATATGTTCCAGGATTGCCCTTGCTACTATACCCATACCAATAACACACTCGTTTAATTATGTACCCAATTTAACACAATGACATTGAATATAGTTATGTACAAAACACAAATGTACATAAAAGAAGTAGGAAAAGACTAATAAAGAGAATTATGAAACAAATAACTAAAGAAGTACTAAGTAACAACACTTAAACAGGAATAGAAAAAATAAGGTTTTTAAGATTTTTAAAAGATACTATGCAAAGTTGGAAATACTACACAATAAAAGAAAAGACAATGGCTACAAATAGAAGTAACTGAGTTACAGAACCACTAAGGTAAGCCCAAAAAATAATTTTGTGAAAATGGCTTTTAACCTGTATGACGTTGCAAACACGAGGTTGCTTTAACCGTTTAATTAAAATTTTGCCCAAGTTATTGGTACAACAAGTAGTGGAAGGTTTTCTCTCATGCGAGTACGTTACGCTGTTGTGTGAGGTAGCACTGAAAAAACAACAGAAAAAAATAAAAATTAACCTATCAACCTATAGATCCATGTTTTCAATTTTCATTCTGTAACGTACTTAATTTATTGTCAAACAATATATACATGTAATTTTATACTTTTTATATCACAATTTTATGTGGTTGGCCAAACCACTCTAGCGTGCTTTTCAACACGGTATATTTTTACATTCTTTCTTTTTGTTTCATTTTTTTCTTTTTTTTCCTAATAATACATTTTTATACCATTATATTACCATTTTATAACCATTTTAGAACCGTTCAAAAACATTTTTTCTCAGGGCCCATTGAGTTGTATTCCATTATTTCAATGGAATACCCATTTCGGGCTAATCAGACCCTGGAATAGACTCACTCAATAAATTTTACCTTATAATTCTTATGTACAATTTCTAGTGTTCACATAGCGACATCGGCTGATTAGGCTGTTACAAACCCTGCATTTCTGTGTTTTTATTTTACATTGTGTGCGTGTATTAATGCATTGCATGAGTGCTATATTTTTTATACTTAAGACAGGCATACGTATGACAACATCAAGGAACCTATGCAGTTTCATCCATTTTGGCCATAACTTCATCCATGATGGTTGGCTGCTGTGGTTGGGCTTTTTGTGCTTTTGGGCTAGGAAACTTGAGTTTCAGGTGTTTGTGAGCTCTGCTTTCAGTACATGCGTACCATGCTCTACAACGTATAGCAAAATGTTTGCAATGACAATGGTTACGCCATTCTTTATTTGACATACCCTTGGTTCCCTTGCGTCATACCCTTGCGTCATCTGGACAAGAAGAAAGTACGTTCCAGGTAAATAGAGAATTATCGCGTTTAACGAGTTTTGGTTCAAAATGTGCGTTAGCAACTACGCATGATAAATCACAGAATGCTACATGTTTTAGTTGTGTTTTACATTGATGTGGTGGTTGTATAGGACGTTCTGGTGTAGGAAAAGTTTGACAAGGTGTATACGGTTTTAAGCGTTGTAAATTAACCCATTTGACTTTTTGGGAATCGTCAGACAGAAGCGTTATTTGTGCCATACCTTTCGTTAAGTCAATTTTCAGGACTTTATATGGTCCCGTCCACCGACTAACAAATTTAGCACATTTGGTGACTTTAATAGTAGGGTTATGTTTAAGGACTTGGCTACCGATTACAATAGATTTGGAGTGCGCTTTTTTATCGTAGTTTTGCTTCTGACGTTCTTGTGCCTTGGGTAGTTCGAGCGTGGTGGAGATAGTTATCCTCATAATCAACATATGGAGAGCAAGCCAATTCATACTTTGCATCGATGGGTCTTTGCACCCACATGTCACGACCAAACATCAGATAGAAAGGACTTTCCTTGATAGATTCCTGTGGAGACGGATTGTAAGCACTTGTTACAAAGGGTAACGCAAAGTCCCAATCATCGTGATGCTTGTTGACATAGGGGGTAAGCATTGCTGTTAATGTAAAATTTGAACTGTTCTGTAAGGCCATTTGTTTGAGGGTGGTACGCGGTTGTAATTATTTTTTTTGTGTCAATAATGTCGCACAACTGAGCTAATAGTTGACTCTGGAAATTAGTACCTTGATCGGTAAGAATCCCCAAAGGACAACCGTGGACAGTGACTATTTTTTTGAGGATGACACAAACTATTGTTTCAGCTTTCTGATCCGGCAATGCAAAACATATTGTGTAACGAGTCAAATATTCAGTGACCACTAAAATATATTTATTTCCTCTTTCTGTCTGCGTTAATGGACCTAGGATATCCATAGCGATGCGATCAAAAATGTTACCTACCATAATAGGCACCATTTCTGGTCGAGCTGCCTGGGTATCCAATTTGCGTTTTTGACAGACATCACAAGATTTTACATATTTCTTTACATTGTCACTCATTTTGGGCCAGAAAAATTGTATAACTAGATTTGCTAATGTACGATGAGTACCAAGATGAGCAGATAGAATATCATCGTGTGCAGAACGTAAGGCTTCTAGAGGACATTGTCCTTGAGGTAAGACAATTTGGCCAACAAACTGTGGACTACAGCGACGTTTTTCACTTAAGGAGTGCATAAGGACTCCATCCTGTAGGAAATAATTTTTAGACCAAAAGAGAATTTTTCTTTGATCTATTTTTGATTTGGAAAGTGTCTGAAGCTTTAGGTATTTATAAATGTCATGAAATTGAGGATCAGACTGCTGTTCTGTAATGAGCAAGGAAGTATCATTGTCTGGGGCAGTCCCAAGAACAAACGAGCTAATCCCAAATTCCATCTTTGTTTTGACGGTCGACTGCGGTATTTTTTTAGGTACCTTATGAGGGTTGTAGATGTGAAAATCTGATATTTGCGACGTTTTGACGATTTTGGGACTTTGTGAGACGCTAATTTGTGAATGAGAGTGGAATATAGCCTCAACTTGTGAGTGGTAATTTGAAGAAGGTGGGTTAACGACTAGTTTATCCTTGCTGATAAGGAATCTGTCATCTGAAGACAAGACTTCTGCTAAAGGCATCTCTTCTCCCCAGGAAAGTATCCCGGTTTGGTCCATGCCTTGCAGAGATCTGTCTCCTGCCTCTTCAAAGTTTTTATGAGTAGCGTCAGTTAAATTATTCATGAAATCAGGGTCCAGTTCCTTGTTCTGATTTTGTTTAGAATTTTCTACTCCCTCTGGTTTTATATCGCTTGTCACTGTTGCGGACATACTTTCCTCCTGTGTACCTCTGCTTGTTTTTCCTGCGGTGGTTGTCATATTCCACATATCCTGAATATATGGATTTGTAGACACTGACTCCAAATAGGTAGAACTAAGGTTAATAGGTTTATCTGCGCCGTTTGGTTCAATAATTTTTGGTGCTTTAGGTGGATTCCCTCTTTGGTTGTTTACGGGCGGTGCTTCTCCCCAAAATAGGGAGAAACCATATTGGCCTCTCTCCTCTCGAAGAAAAGCCGGTCCAACGGACCCGACCGCAGGTGGAATCTAAGGTTCTACTGTTGCTGTAGCGACGCTCAGACTCCCCATATTAACAGGTGGTGCGATAGCTGCTATCTGATTTGAAGGGCCCTGTTGCACAGTTTGGTAGTTACCGTTTCCCATATTTGGCTGAATAACAAGAGGTGTATAACTACTGTTTGCAGAATTATTAAAAGTTTGATGGTAAAAATTACCTTGCTGAGGATTGACGTTTTGTAGAAAGTTATTTTGATTTTGCTGAAAACTATTTTGGTTTGGATAATTTTGTTGTCTCACGTTATTAAACTCCATATTGTTATTATTATTGTTTTCACTCCAATTAGATGACATTTGAGCTCCTTGATAATTACCTCTATTGTTCCCGGGTTTATACCAACAAGAATGACTTGTATGTCCAATACGACTGCAATAATCGCAAATAGGTCCGCCGTCCAGTTCCCACTGTCTATCAGGAACATTTCCGGAGGAATTATTTACTACTTGGCTAGTTGACCCTTGTTGTTGGTTATTAGGAAGATTATTTGTCCCATTGTGATTTTGAAAATTATTACCCTTATTGTTATTTTGACGCAACATTTTGCGAGCATTCCTCCCCCCGCCGCTGGAGAAACCTCCCCCACCACGTGGAGAAGAAGTTGCCGATGTGGAATACGTGACAAGAGTTTTTTATTCAAATCCGCCTTAATCAAATCTTCAACTTTACTTGCTTTGCGGGCAGCTTGCTATATTTGCTAGGTCGATCAACCATGCCTAATTCACGCTTAATATCAGGTTTAAGACCATTCCAGAAGTATCAAATATGATTTTCAGCATGTTGCTCAGGGGAGTAATTTTCTGCTGGTTAGGCCGCGTTGACTAGCTTACAAATTTGCGCTGCGAATTGTTCTACCATCTCATTTGCAGCCTGGACTCTGGTGTGCAATTGATCTGCAATGGTACCCGTTAAGTCCTCAAAAGTTTCCTGCAGCTGTTCAAGAACTAAGCTATAGTCGTCGCGGATATACGCATCTAAATTGTCATAAGTTTCTTTGGCTAGTCCTTCAAGAGCATGACCTATGTATAAAACCCGATCTTCCCATGCAACTCCTCCTGATTCCATAATGGATTGAAATTCCCTGAGCCAAGCTATGAAAGCTATGGTATTCTTTTCTCCGCTAAATTTCCTGAGGGATGGGGAGAAGAGTTTGGCAAAATTGTATTTCATATAATGAATTTTCTCTTGTTGCAAAACGGGTGGCACTGTTGTGTTTTGGTCGCACATAAAATATTGATTGTTAGGTCGCATGGTGGGTTCCATCTGAAAATTAGAGACAGGCTCAGCAGATGCTTTAGGGTGGATAGGAACACACAGATAACCCCGCGCACCACTACCCATCCCCGCGACATTCTGCTGCATCTGCTTGACTTTTTGAAGTCTTTCTTCATTTTTTGAAAACATGGTCATGGCATTGCCCATAACCTGTGTTAGTTTAGCGACTTGTTGCTTAAGGTTTTTGAGTTTAAGGATTGGTTGAGGTTTTCCCCTTGAACGAGATAGCCTCACTTCCCCCCTTGCCTACAAGGAGGTTTGGTATCTGAGGAATCCTCGAAGAATTCTGTACTCGACAACTGTTCCTTAGGAACCTTTTTACGAACTTTAGTGGTTTTTGTAGTTTTAGACGACCCTTCTTTTTCTGGGGGTGCACCGGTCGCGGAGAAGACCTCGCCTTCTTCTTCTTCTCAGTTAAAATTTCCCTCTTGATTACCAAATATATTTATCCCCACAAGGTCTCCTGGTGATTTGGTTTGCCCATTTTGACCGGTTACCTGAGTGGTCCAACCTTTCTTCAGCGAAGTCTCACATCGTAGCTGGTGACGTTTTAGTTGTTCCTCGCATTCTTTGGCTTTTTCTAGTTGTTGCTGTTTCTCTCTCTCGTCAGAGATTGATGATTTACTGGCTTTCGTTGGTCTGCACTTTGTCTCAGCATTAATCGGAGAGGTAGGATCGGTTGGTCATTTGGATAACCCGTCCTCCCCCCTATTCGAAGCAGTGGGTTGTAGATCAGTGTTGCTAAGCATAACCCGCGTTCCCACTGAGCTAGTACTCGGTAAATTAAAAGTTACTGCATCCACAGAAGTATCTAAAACATTAGTATTTATGTTCTTCCTACCTGCTGACTGTTCAACAATCGGATCAACCACCGAACCTTGTTGTGAGTTGAGGCCTTGACCCTGAGTTGAGGCTTTAATATGAGGTGGTAGGGTCAGTTCTGTCATTTTACTGCTTTTAAATATAATTTTTGGATTTTCACAAAAATTTTATTCATTTGTAATCCTCGCCTCACATAAGATTCTGGGTGGGGGCTACGGTAAATACACACAAATTACACAATAATATAAATACACAATACAATCCTAGATGCAAGGATTACCTCAAAGTCAGCGTGAAAAAACAAATTTTTGAAAAAACAAAAAAATTAACAAGAGCGACAAGCGACTGGAAAAACTAAAGAAAAGAAAACCATGGTGGTAATAAAATACCAAATTTTTTTGTTATCAGCTCCAATATGTAACGGGTCAACAAGGGACAAGCCGGTATTGTGGTCTTGCTGCCCCGTACAGGTGTCACTTATTGGTCTTGTTACTGAAAAACTCGGTGTCCTTTATTTTTAAATAGCTCCAGTAGAGTAATTAGATTAAATAGAAAGTTGCACGTAATTAATTATGGGGATTGAGCTCACCAGCGTTAAGGGATTATATGACACACTCTCTTGACCGGGGGTCAAGTCAGGACATGGGGAGTGGGATTACGGTAGAGGAGTTCAGCCAGAGAGAGTGACCCTCCGACTCTACAAAAAGTTGCAGTAGAAGACGAATGTCCGATCTTCTGCCAAATTTAAGGGAAATCCAAGCTTCACTATAGGAATTGGACTTCCTCAGTAATTTAGATCATGAAACACAACCGTGTTGGGTCAAAAGAATAAGGGCTAAATGTTGGGCCCAATAAAAAAGTTACCAGAGACCTCTTCTTGGCTGATCTCTGGGTATATAAAGTTCAGACGTCGTAGTGGATATCTAAAATTATTTTATAAAGGGACAAAACATTAGTACCCTGGGCTTACAGAAAAAGGTAAGTTTGGAGTTAAGGGCGATCGTTTCCTACAGAGATCCTGAAATTTGACATCTTTATGATGACGTCCCTTGTCCAACGAGTTGGGACAGTGATTACCTAAAGGTTTCTTAAGTCAGAATATACCTCACTGCATCGGTGTGTTTAGAAAGAAGAATTTATTGCAAATTCCTTCTCAAATATTACTTCAGACAAAAAAAAGTCCACTTGGTATTAATGGCTTCGGGAAAACAATCCGACTTCAGTGGGGATTAAATCTGTCATAGGTCTATTTTAGCCCTGAAACATTAAAAATACCAGAGAGCTTTGGAGCTTTGGATATAAGGTCTGAGGTAGCAGACTTCTTCAAATATTGCTGCAGAAATGAGTGTAAACTCAATTGATTCTGGTTAGAGAACTATACTCTGAACAAAAGTATAACTGAGCTGAAACCAAGAAGCAACGGGTTGGAAAATTAGCCATGATAAGCAGACTTGAGCCGTGTCAAGTCCCTCAAAAAGTTATTTCAAGACCTCAACTCAGGTGAGCTTGAATAGCGAAGTGACCAATCAAGTAAATGACAGTGTTAAGTAAACACCTTTGGTAGAGGTTAATTCTCAGAGAAACATCAAAAATACTAGCGTATTTTTGAGGGTTCTTTTGTAAAAAAGGAAACAGAGGGATTGGCAATTGGTTGGGACTCCGGTGCGTTCTGTGTCATATGGGACTTTTGGTTATTTTACTTTTGCTTGTATGCACCTAGGTTAATATGTGTCGGAGACACGTTTACGTTAATTAAAAACGTGGTTTAGGCTGGCGATGGCTCAGCGCGCTAAGTGAGTTGTTTAAACGATTTACACTACAGATTTATTACAAAGACCACATTGCGGCAAACAAGTTAGTAATTATTTGCATGGTTTACAACAATGCGGTTTGAGCAAAAACTAGTAAGGCTTATTTAAAAACACGTTTTAGGCGCGAGTTTGCTTAACACAATGGCCATACTTTTTAGCCAGAAAACACATAGAGTTTTGCATATAAAGAAACATGTGACGTGTGTGGGGCTGTTTGGAGTAGAGGTCTTATTTAGCACTTTAATTTGAAATTTGTTTTAATAAGAAATTTACTTTTAGATTAAACATAACTATGACACATAATACAACGAAAGGGGGTTATTGACAACACCCTGCCGAAGGGCTATCTCACCTCACTAACTTAACACAAAAAAAATAAACTAAACTTAGTTTATGTGCAATTTTTTTAAAAATGGTACCTGTACCATATACAAGTTGGTTGAAGCCATTCCGCCATTATGAGATGTATCCCGGTCGCCTCCTATCTCAAGGAGGTAATTCAGTCAGCCACTGAATTAGCTCCGCTCAATACAAATTTCTCCTACCTAAGTTTGCCGTAACCAACTGCAGATTGTTGGCGTCTCAAATACAGTATCGGTAAAAAAATAGGTTATATAAAAATACCTAAACTGGGGCTGCCAACCAAAGAAGGTTCCGAATCAAACAGTAGATGACCTATCAGTAAAATTAAGCGCAAAACCAATAATTACGGAACCCACTGGGCCCACCACACACCATGTGGAGCAATTACACTGCTATAAGCGGTTGATTTGACATGCGCGGCGACCAACACGAATTACTGTAATTTGCATACTACAGAATTATTGCAATTTGAATAAAGTGAAACGCGATTGAAAAGCAGGTGTAATGACGACTTGTAAAAACAATGTTATATATTTTACTTTATTTACCTATACTACCACCCGCTATCCACCACACCTGCAAGGGTATATGTTTTGTTAAAATATTGACCTAATTGAAGATCTACTTAGTTGTCTAAATAGTCAGCCAGAAACAAAAATTGTATGATATTATACTAGCTAATGGGCGATTTAGGTGGCTGTGCTTTCCTTTTAATGGTCTGCAGTAGACTTGGCCATTTGTCTTGTTTATAATTACAAAACTGTCTTGAACCTTGCTATTCAATTTTATATTTTAATGTTTTTAAATGACTAAAATTATATTCCAAAACCGCTGGGGGAGGGATTTTTTATCCCAAAACTCTTAACAAGACAGTTGGTTTTTTTGTTTACGTTTGTGTTTTAATATAAGCTTAGAAACATGCTTGATGCTTTTTAAAAGTATAAAAATGCCCACAAACTTAAAATTTTCCCGCATTATGTGAAGTGTATACTGATAATTAATTTATATTAGTTTTTTTATTTTCAATGGATTGTGCCATTTAAATTATAGCCAACTGAACCATAATCATAATTTGCCTTTGCCCTAGCTTTTGAATTCCATATAAATATACATTTTAAAATTTTAAGTTCAATGGCATACATTAATGGCTGTTTCATACATGGCAAAGGGGGCAGTGTAGTCCGCCCCCCTTGCTCAGCAAAGCTTGTATAGGTTTCCTCATTACTTCTCAAATAGTGTGTTATAAAAATTTAATAGAAATCTTAGTGCATTCTAAATTAATTAATAGAAAATTTTTTTCCTGCTATGCAAGAAAGTTAGGTTTATTTACAGTAAAAATAATTTTATCACTGTTTTATAATATTATCTTTGTTTTTTTACCTTTAACCTCTTTCTTGCGCAAAATTTAAAGACTTGACCCTTAATTTAATTATTATACTCTTACATTGATTATTATATGTATTTTAGTTATATTGAGTAAAAAATTGTAGTTATGCACGGAGGAAAGGAAAAATGATTTGTGCGGTCAATTGCATGAAATTTGTGAAAGGGCCCTATGAAAATCATCTCCTTTCTCAATTAAAACCTAGGAAAGCATCAGTGGAAAGACACAATCATCATCAGCAGATGGTGACGCCAAGAAATTATCATCAGGAGATGCAGTCAGAAGACAGTAGGTGGTGGAAAGGCGGTGAGGAAGAGGAGCAAGAATCCCAGAATAAGAGGGGAAAAAAGAATGAGAAACTTTGTAAGCGATACACAGCCACGCAGAAGAATAAAACAAAGTATGTTTTGCAGACCTCTGCATAGTCTGGAAATGGCCCCCTCCCCCGCGTTATTGGAAGATTTGCCCCCCCCCCTTGCCAAAAAATGAAAAAGTGCCCTAAAATTGTGACATTATTTTTGACCTATGATGACGTCATCATTGCGATTTTTTGCAGTTTTTAGCCTATTCCAGTAAATTTTAAGCCATTTTAGACCTATTTTTACCTTTTTTTGGTTTTTTTATCCTTTTTTTTCGTTTTTTCCTTCTTTTCTCTTTTTTTTCTTTTTTTTTCTTTCTCCCATGCTTCCCCCCCATTATCTTGCCCATCGTTTTAAAAAGTTGCCCTCCCTGTGCCCCCCCCCTTTTTGGAATTGCCCCTCCAATAAAACCCCAGGAAGGGGGGAGCAGTGCACAGGTCTGGTTTTGTTGTTGCCATAACTGAAACAATGAGTCTGAATCCTAAAAAACTGGTTAACACTGTACTGTGACTCATTTTATCTCTAAACACACCAATAAGGCAAATGTTTTGACTTTGAGTAAGAGTCGCGTTGATTTTATAATTGTGACACATTATGACTGAAAAAATTCATCATTCATCATTGTCCTGTTGATTCATCATTGTGACTAATGACGATTATTTTTTAGTTTTTCTTGGCTTGCTTGTTAATTTTTTATTTTCTTCCTGTGAGTGAGAGGTACACCCTTAGTTTTACCCTGAAAGGATTAAGCTTTAGATATACTTCTGAAAATTTAGAAAGTTCCAGTCATAAAAGAAACTGAAAAAAAATTTGTATGAAGTATAATTTTTTTTCCCAAAATTGAAAAAAGTCACGCCAATCTCATTAAAAAATCTTGCTTCATCAGATTTTGTCCTCCTCCCAGAAATGCTACTCAATGACTAACCATGTACCTTTTTTTAGATTTTTTTAAAAATTTTCTGAGTTTGTTTTTTACGGGTTTTTTTGTAATTTTAGCATGGTGATATCCCATTCGCGCTGGGGACTGTGACCGGGACATGAATTGGAGAAATCACATGGAATGCGAAGATGGTCCCTGGCAAGAAGGGGAAAAGTTAATGTGATAGTAATTTGTGGAGAAAAATCACATAGGAATAAGTCATAAAACGAAGATTGGTATCCGACTTTAAAAATGCAGACTACTGCAGCATAGCCCTTTTTTCCCCTCCCCAAAACTAGATTAAATATTTAAAAATAAAACCAGAGCCCAGTTTCTGGCAAGAATTTTGAGCCGTTTTAACAAAATGTATTCAATTACATGTGCCAGCTTTAATAAACAAACATACATTCCTCTTTTTTAAACTTCTTTTCTTTCTCATCAACTTTTCCCCCTCTTTTTCCTCAAAAACATATTCTAAGAAAAAAGTTCAGTATCCAAAACATATTTATAAACTCCAAAATAAAAAGAACAAATTGTGGAAAACTAGCCATAGTAACAATAATTTTAAAAATCAGTTTAAAACAATTTCAAAACTTTATGCAAATAGTGTCAAAAAGTTCAAATCAGATAAAGAAGAAGAGGTTCTTAAATCACATGATATTGGTTATTTTTATAAATATATAAACAAATCGCTAAAATCCAAGGAAGCTATTCCTCCATTACAATGTGTAGATGGTAGTTTTGAAACTGAAGATTCTGAAAAAGCAAAAATTTTTGGTGACCATTTTGCCTCTGTCTTCACCAAAGATAATAATAACTTTCCATATTTTGAACCAAAAAACAATCAAATACTTGAAAACATAAATTTTACTGTAAGAGATGTTTTAAAATTTCTTAAAAACTGCCTAATAAATTGTCTCGTTCTCCTGATGGCATTCCTGCTCTTTTTCTAAAGCGATTAGCAAAAGTTATAGCAGAACCCCTTTGTAAAATATTTCAAAAATATTTTGATTCAGGTGAACTTCCAAGTGATTGGAAAATTGCACTTACTGCACCAGTGTACAAAAAATGTGCAAAATGTCAAAAAGAAAACTATCGTCCAATCTCTCTTACATGTTTTTCTTGTAAAATAATGGAACAGATTGTAAAAGCTGAGCTTTCTATCTTTTTTGTAAATATATTATCTCACCTTCAGCATGGTTTTAAAGATAAAAGCTCAACAGTTACACAACTTCTTGATGTCTACAATGATTGGACTTTGGCTTTTCAAGGTAAAAAATAAGTTGATGTAGTTTACTTGGATTTTGCTAAAGCTTTTGATACTGTATCGCATCAAAAGCTTTTGTTTAAATTAAATAAATATGGTATTTCTGGTAAGCTTCTAAAATGGATAGAAGCTTTTTTAACTAATAGAGAAATGAAAATAGTAATAAACAATACTTTTTCCCCTTCATACCCAGTTACAAGTTCAGTACCACAGGGTTCAGTTTTGGGACCGTTTCTCTTTCTTGTTTATGTAAATGATATTGTCAATTGTGTCCAAAATTCAGAAATTAGACTTTTTGCAGATGATGCAAAGGTTTATACTAGTTTTTCAGACTCAAATGATAATCAAATTAAATTACAAGATGATCTAAATAGAATTGCCCAATGGGCCCAAGATTGGCAGCTCAATCTATCTGAAAATAAGTGTGAAGTACTACATTTAAATATTTGTAAAAATCTGCACAAAACGGATTATTACTTAAATAATAAGAAGCTACCTAAAACTAATATGGTAAAAGACTTAGGTGTGTTCATCACTAGTGACTTAAAGTTTTCAACACATTGTAAAAAAATAGCTAGTAAAGCTTTAAAAACAGTAAACTTAATTTTTAGATGTTTCAAATCTCAATCCATTAAAAACTATCTTATTGCTTATAAAAGTTTTGTTCGACCTACTGTTGAGTATGCAAGTGTTGTTTGGAACCCATATATGACTAAAGATATATATATTGTAGAAAAAGTCCAACGCTATTTTACCAAATGAGTTTTTAAAGTTTGTAACTTAAAAGATACTGGATATATAAACAGACTAAAAACACTTAATCTAGAAACTTTGGGGAGAAAAAGAAGAGAAAAGATGGATATATTTGAAACATTTAAAATCTTAAACCAACTGGTAAACTTAAATCCTGAGAAATATTTTGTTCTTAACCCAAATTCAACCAGAGGACATTCAAAAAAAACTCAAAAAAGAGCACTCAGAGAGTCAATTGTAGAAAATACAGTTTTTTTAATAGAGTTTTTGTTTTTTTTTATTTTTTTTTTAAAAAAAAAAAAAAATAAAATAAGTAAATGGAATTATCTAAATGAAGATCAAGTTAGTTCCAAAACTCTGTACCAATTTAAAAAATCTTTGATTGAATTAACTAATGGAAATTTAAATGGCTAAATAAAGAGCTTTATTTTTTTTAAGGCCTTTCCTTAGTTTTGTGCTTTAACTTTCTAATATGTTTCCTCTTATTATTGGATACCCCCTTTCCCCCCTAATTTTTTCTTCCATGACCAGACAGGATTGGACCTGATCTCTCTAGCACTTTTAGAGACTCCTTAAATCTGTTATCGCTATGTACCAATTATAATTAAGTCTAAGTTCAGTAACTTGTTGTTCCTACCCTTCAGTATCATGTTCAGGAGCCTTTATGTGAAATAAAATTTGTTTTAACTGATTTTTGAAAAAAAAATTAGTTTAAAAAATTGTGATAAAATTATCTATGGCATTATAATTATATTATACCACTAATTAGTTTTGAAATAAGTTCAAAAATAAGGTGAAGCTCTGGAGTTGGGGGAGAAGTAGTTACTCCAAAACTTTGAAAAGCAAAATATCGCCCCTGAGTTTGAAGTTTTGGGGACCAATTCAGTTACCTGATTACACCGTGTTTAGGCGCTGCAATCCTAAGACTCCCAGTCCTTTTGAAATCAACAAGATGGAACTGGGGTGTCAAATTAAGGAGCAATTTTTTGACTGCTTTCCTGCACCTCTGACCAGGGACTTTTTTTCTGCGGTTGACAACAACAACAGTGATAATTTGCTGTAGAAAATGAAACAAACAGACAAACAAACAACAGCAAAGCACATGGAGATTGTCAGCCATTTCCCCCAGTTGAGATCTCCTGAAATTGGACAGCCAGAAGCGGAGGAGATCTTCCTTCTTGTGGGAAAGTGGGATAGATTTCACCCCACCGGCAAACAAGGATTACTCACCTCTGTCGCTGACAGGGAGGACGTCAATCAACCCAAAGACCCAAGCTTTGTACCAAGATAAAAATAACTTCATATTATCCATATTTACTTTCTCCTAGCTCTAAATTTTGTGTTTATTGCTGTCAATAACTTCTTAA
The DNA here is from genome assembly GCA_030248175.1 of Microlaimidae sp. YZB2_3. Lineage (NCBI taxonomy): Eukaryota > Metazoa > Nematoda > Chromadorea > Desmodorida > Microlaimidae > Microlaimidae sp. YZB2_3. The sequence continues at coordinate 67,017 of JASAMX010021422.1, forward strand.
AAAACTTGAAAAGGCTGATTGATTATTTCTATCCACTCCCAGCAATAAAATTTGTGAGTACAACTATCATGTCACTGCCGTCCTGAAGTTGGGGAGAGTAGTCCTAAATATTGTTAAATAATTATGGTTAAATAAATACATGGGCAAGTTGGTTCGGAATGGGGGCTTAAACCCATAAGTGTTTTTTGGGGGAAGGGAGAGAGGGGTGTGCACCCCCCTATAGCCAAAATTTTGGACCCCCCATAGAAAAAATCCAGGCCCCCCTCCACCTTCCCTAAGCTCAAGAGCGGTCCAGCCTGACCCCCTAGCGAGGCTGACCCCCCTCCCCCCTCCCAACCAATTTGGAAGTATATTTTTTTATTTACTGTCAAAAACATTTTTTTTAGTTAAAAAGAGTGTTTAAATACACTTTTTAGGCCTAAATAGGCGGTTTTAACACATAAAATTCAATATTAGACCTAAAAACACTTAATTTATTGAGTTAAAAAAATTTTGTTAAAAAATTGAACCCTCCTAACCCCCCCCCCCCCTAAATTTGAAATATTGCACCCGTGGTCAAACCCCCCCCCCCTAAAAAGCCAGGAGCGTTCATTCCAGACCCCCCTGCCCTCCCCCCCAAAAAAAAAAAATTTTGGCCTTCCACCTGGGGGTGGACCCCCCTAACAGACCCTATTTTAGACCTATTTTTACCTTATGTTCACTTCTTCTTTTTTTTCTTTTTTTTTCTCCTTTTTTTCTCTTTTTTTCTTTCTCCCCTGCTTGCCACCCCCCCGTTTCAAAAAAATTACTCCTTGTGCCCCCCCAATTTGTAATTGCCCCCCCACTAAAACCCCAGGGGGGCAGTGCACAGATCTGGATGTTTTTGGTCAGGTTTTTTAGTCCACCCATAGGTGAGAACGGTCTGGGAAGCTAGAGGGGTAGTTACCCAGGGTAAATCAAATTTTGAATTCTGGGACGGGGTCCCCAGGGGGGTCTGGACCTTCCTAGTTTCTTAGGGGATTCAACCCGGGGTGCAAAATTTTGAAATCTAGAGGGGGGTCCGGTGTCCAAAACAAAACAGTTTTAAACCATAATAACTTTAATAATTGTTCTTTTTATAGGATAATACCACATTTTATTGAATAAAAAGCGATATTCTGGTGTAAAAAGGGTGTAAAAACATGAATATGTGTTAAAAATAACGTTTTTGAAAAAAAAATTAGGATAAAAAAGTACCTAAAATTTTCCCAAAGGGTGAGTATGGGGTCCGATTTCAAATTCTAGAGGGGGTCAGGGGTAAAAAATTTGGAAATTTGGGGGGAGGGTGGGGCCTGGATTTTTCTCTAGGGGGGTCCCAAAATTTTGAGGCTAGGGGGGTGCACCCTGCCCTGCTCCCCCCCCTTTCTCACCTATGGGTCCACCTTGGGTATAAGGCCGAAATTTTTTAAGGGGGTCTATGTTGGGGATCCAGACCCCCCTGGCTTTTTAGGGTGGTCAACCCTGGGTGCGGGATTTCAAATTTAAAAGGGGGTCAGTATACATGGGCACGGGGGGAAGGGGTTGGGGGTGAACCCCCAAAATTCTAAGAAAGGGAGTTTAACCCCCCCTCCACACTCAGAAGTAGGGGGGAGAAAAGGTTAACCCCCCCCCCAATTTTGGAAAAATAAAGGAAAAACAATGTCTTTAAAATGACTTCTAACTGCCTCCAAACTTAAGTTTTGAGTTCAAAATGAATATTTTAAACAGTAAAAAGTAAATAGCTGAAAAATGCAATAAAAAGGCCTTTTTGACCTAAATTAGCGTTTTTTATGGGTAAAATGCACTCCAGAAAAAAAACAATCTAGGTATTTTGCGTTTCTCAAATTTTAACCCCCCCCCTTCCTAGTTTGGGGTTTAACCCCCCACTCCGGACCAACTTGCCCATGTATGGGGGTTAGGGGTCCGATTTTTTTAACAAAGTGTTTTTGAATCAATAATTTAAGTGTTTTTAGTTCTAAAAAGTGTATTTAAAGGTGAGGTATACTAAATCATGGTGTATTTTTTTGCGTGTTCTTTGGTATCAATCGATGCGTTAGGTTTTACTGAGTAAAAATTTGTAATACAATAAAAACCAATTTTCAGAGGTTGTCGAGATATTAGCAAACATATTGCTTGGTTATTTTGGATTTTTTTTTGTTTTCTACCAAACACCTGTGTGGTGATGAATTTGGCGTGTTTTTTGCCAACGTTTGACTTTGCAAACGCAAAACAAATTTCTGTGAGTTTTTTTATGATTTTATTGCAGAAAAAAGGCTTCAATCAAAAAAACAAATTTGAATATTTTGAGTTTAGTTCAGTCACGGCAACCCTTCTCTTGTTGTTTGTTTTCTTTATCGCTCAACCCGTGTACATATTTACTGTTGTTTGTCTGGATGAGCGATAAAAAAATCGAAGTGCCATGAGTAGTGAAATAAATTTGGAAGTAAATCGCCATGTAATAGTAAGTAAAACTTATTTTTCAACTTTTTTATTAGTTTTTGCATATTTTATGTGTAAAAAATGTAACGAGCTGCAAAACAAAGTAAGTAACATTCATGTGAAATTTATTTGAGGATTTTCAAAATTTGCTTAGTAAACAAAAAGTCAGAAAAAATAGTATTTTTGTTTTAGTTTAATTTTATTTGCTGAAAAATAACCTGGAAATTTCAATGATATCCTTTTCTCATTAAAAAACAGACTTGCTTGTTGTGCTTATTACTGCTTTGTGTTGCTGCAGACTGTGGCTTAGCCTTGCTTAACTTTTTTCTTTGAAAAATGTCCGGATCTCAAGCAATTTTTTTCTCTACTTTTGACTAAAAAATTAACTGGGGTCACCGGTAACCGGTTTTCTGCGCTACCTAAATTTTATTTCTACTCCAAATTTAATATAACATAGCATTTAATTTAACAAATTATTTTTCTTGATTTAAAAACAGCATGGTATACCGATCTGATGAGTTTAGGCAAGAGAATTTAGCCCCTCTTGTGCTGATGAAACCTCGGATAATAAGCACTTAAAATTAAATTTAGGAACCAATTTTGACTTCCATTTTGTTTTAGAGTTTTTGCTGCAGATCGTTGCTTAGCCTAGCCTAACTTTTTTTTTCTTTGAAAAATGCCGATCTGCAAAAATTTTTTTTTTCTACTTGACTAAAAAATTATCTGGGGTCACCGGTAACCATTTTTCTGCGCTACCTAAATTTTATTTCTAATCCAAATTTAATATAACACAGCATTTAATTAAACAAATTATTTTTCTTGATTTAAAAACAGCACAGTATACTGGTCTGATGAGTTCAGGCCCCTCTTGTGAGAATTAAGCCCCTCTTGACAAAACCTTAGATAATAAGCACTTAAAAATTAAAATTGAATTTAGGACCCAATTTTGACTCCCATTTTGTTTAAGAATTTTTAAACCTTAAACCAAAAAAAATAAAAATGGCAATTTTCACATAAAGTTTATCCCAAAATGTGTGAAACATTAGGGCATAATATGCTATGGTGTGATATTTTGTTTTTTACTTTGCTTTCTATTAAGATATTATTATCTATTATTGATATGTCTTCTTCAGGTTAAGCTGAAACAAAAAATTGTATTAATTTAAAACAAAAAAGTTAAGCCTTTCTGAAACTTGGAGTTTTTTTTTTGAAAGTTATTTATATCTGTAAATAAGAAATTTGACAGTTTTGAAACAGGTTTCATAAAAAACAAAGTGCGTTTGCCCCAACAAACTGTTAATGCAAAGTTTTTTAATAAATTTTCAAAAGAAATAGTTTATATTATAATACAACTTATTTTTCTCATTGTGGAAAATTTTTTGGAATATAGGGTAGCTGACTTAATTTTGAACACCTTTTTTATTTTTATGGATAAGTTTTTCTGATTTTTCCAATGGACACCCGAAATTTATTGAACGATAGCTATTTTTGTTATTCCAGTACAAAATTTTAAAATTTCTGTTACACTTCAAGATCAGTAGAGGTTTAAACTTTTTTTATAGTGACCAAAATATGTTAACGCAAAACCAAGTCTCAGCCCCGTCCATTAAAATATTTAGAAAAAGTATTCAAAGTGGCTCAATTTAGTGCTTACTAATTAAGCCTTTGAGTCACATTCTAGAGTAAACCATTTCTTTGTCATGTTTAGCAACCGTGATCGGTTGCGCAATTATATCATTGTTGTTTGTTTTTTGATCCTATATTTCTAGAATAAACTTTGATGAAAAAAAAAAAATTAAGGCGCGAGCCATTAACTTTGGCCATCTCGAAAAAACTGGCTCTGAGCAATGACGACGATTAATTCAATGTACACAAAGGTCTTGGGAAGAAATGGAAATAATTCCTATATAACGGTGGTTACATAATAAACATGAGTAAAAAACATAGACAACCGCTTGTTTTAGAAAAAATGTTGAAAAAAGAGCAAAATAGTTAGTTTTCTAAACTTTTTATGCTCATTTTTTTAGTTCCAATGTTTTATACCAATTACGTATATATCTTCTTGAGACCTTTGTGTATATTGAATTAACCGTTGTGATTGTTCATAACTATTGCCAAAACAAACAATGAAAATTTCAAAGGTTGCAAATTTATCCTTAGGTATTGTTTTTGGTATATATAACTTATTTTTTCCCGCTTGCAAACAAATCATTGTATAAATTACTCATCATTTTTACAAACAATAGCTAAAAAAATTATTAATGTCATCTGAATGAATTACGAATTTTCCAGGCTGCAAATTGTCCCTAATGAAGTTGGTTTGATAAATTTTGCGTTTATAAAAATTTCCAGGAGCGAATTGTCTCGGAGCGAAATATCCTGGGAGCAAATTATCCTGGGAGCGAATTGTCCCGGGAGAGAATTGTCCAGGAGCGAATTGTCCCAGGAGCAAATTGTTCAGAGCAAATTGTCCCAGGATCAAATTGTCCAGGAGCATATTGGCGGGAGCAAATTGTCCCCAATTTGTGTAGAATACAGCCAAAACCAGGAGAGGACTTTGGTTAAAGATGAAAATCGTGCTGTGTGCAGAATAATGCTAAGGTGTTTTATTACAATAGAACAATCATTGTCGTTTTGTACATGGGACTTAAAATTACTAAAAACTTTGTAATTTACCTTAAAACAATTTTTAATCTTATGGATAACGTACCAATTCTATTTTAACTATTCTCCTTAGTCCAAAGGTTCCTTTGACGACCCTTGGAATTTTAGAGAAAACTTAAGGTAGATTATTAAGTGAAACTGTTTATATGTGGTTTTGTGGTTTGTGGCAGGCTGCCGCCAGAGGTGTTGGTCGCATAACGCACACCAATTCACCTCTCTCTGGCAGCAGCACCTAAGTGCTATTAGAAAAACGGATGGTTAGCTATAACTAGAACAAAACTGTGGCAATAGTGTTGTGGAAAATTATTATTAGAAACGTTAATAGAAGCGTTAGAAGCGTTAATAAGAATTAAAGTTAATACTTGCATATTAGTAGATGTTGATCTTTATATTCTATGAAGTAAACGTAGGAATTTCAAGGTGGCTTGGAGGTCAACTCGGGCTCCAAATAGTTGTTTATTCATTGGTGGAGTTCCAGCTGGCCAGATTGCCAATCTTTCTCTATGCCAGAGTGGACATTCTTGAAGGAGATGTGCCAGTGACTCTACCCTTCCACATTGACAGAGGTCAGAGGGGATTTTCTTTAACTTGTAAAGCTGGCTTGCAGTTGGAAAGCGATTGAACCGACAGAGTAGTAAAACTCGTGATTGGCTTTTTGGAAATTTGTTGATAGCATCTCTCTTTAATGGCCGTTTCTTATTTCTAAGAAAAAATTTAGCAGCAGGTGATCCAAACTCTTCCAAAAATTGGGCATGAGATTTGTGTAGGCTGTTGGCCAGAGATCGTTTGGCTGCTTGCAATGAGACTGACAGAATTCTTTGAGAAGTATCCATTTGAGCAGCTTCTCGGGCTGCAGCATCTGCTGCTGTGTTACCAGGGATTGCAGGGAGATGTCCAGGGATCCATTGGACAATAACAGAATTGATTCCCATTTGTTGATCAGATATAAGGTCTTCAGCATGCAGAATAAAATCTTGCACTAATGATTCTGCTGGAGCACAACTGTGTATTGTGTTGGCTATTTTAATTATTGCTGATAAGCTGTCGCACAATAAAACAATCTTAGAAAACCCAGTAGGCATGCGTGGATGATTGTTTTGAGTACGGATGATTTGAAGACCACTGATCAGGCCACGAAGTTCAATTTCGCAAATGCTCCACAGTGAACTTATTGGGATATTGGATCGTATAGAAGTGTCTTGGCCATGAAAAAACACTGCTACTCCAGCACCAGCTATGTTTTGATGTATATTGAGTGATCCATCTGTGTAGACTTGCAGATATTCTGGGCTAGGATATTCTTCATCAATTTCAGTCTGGGATATCAGTTTATTGTTTGTGTAAATGCTAAGTGTATGTGTATTAGAGGTGAGTAGCAAAGGGTTTCTTGGTGAGGTGTTGATTGGAATTTTAGACATTTTGTCTAGATCTGGTGAGATAGAAGATGATCGCTGTTGGTTTGTTAAAGTGCTGTTATTTCGTTTTATTTTTTTTGGTTTTGAAGACAGAATGACTTTTTATTGTTTTCCAAAGTTCGTTTGCCTAAGTGAGAATCTGGCAAGCGGGGTAGTCGTTGAGCACTGTGTACAGCTGCCTTAAATATTAAATGGTGGTGTAAAGGAGCAAGATCACATTGTTGTTCCATGGCAGCTATTGACGTGGAAATTGGTGCCCCAGTAAATTGTCGAATAGCTTGATTTTGAATTGATGAAAGTTTTTTCTCAGCAGCTTTTGAAATCGAATGGGACCATATTGGCGCTGCATAGTCTAATGCTGATCTAACAGTTGCTATGTATAGTTGGCGGAGTTGGGGAAGCGATAGTCCATATTTGAAACCTGAAAGTCTTTTAATGACGCCTAGTCTACTTTGGGCTTTCTGGATAACTTTTTGTATATGGTTTTTCCACTTAAGTTTGCGATCAAATACTACACCAAGGTATGTTGTAGTTTCCTTGATAGGGATAGGTTGTCATTTATAACTTA